>CM066031.1:1314066676-1314339165 GCA_033557465.1 Ichthyophis bannanicus
GTAACTTCAAATTAATTCACATCTGCATTTCATGCTAAACGCAGTCGTCATGATAATGTGTCAATTGACGCACTTTGGGGTTTCTAGGTAAAATGCCTTTTGGGGCTTCTAGTGTTAAAATATGATCCAGTGAATACTATCTACTATAGAAAGATTTTGTTATGTCAAAATAGAATAGCTTTCATATGTGTTTGCCTTATAGGAGACACAGATCACTTTCATTTTTGTTCTTGTCACTGTTTTCTTTTTATAATGCAGCTGTGAATCAGTGTAAGTCTTTATGCATTCATAATTATAGGTTTTGAACAGATGGCGCAGTGTTATGTTTCTATTAAATAACCCAGACTACCTATTGTTCACTTTATAGCAGGGGACTCATTCTAGAACGGTTTTTATTTTTTATGTTTTCTTCAAAATACATTGTGGAGAGACCAGGCTCAATTCACCAAAATGTGGAGCTTAGTAATATTTGAACAAAATATTATTCACTGACTTTGGCAAATAATTAACTGGGTTGAAAGTGTGACTTGAATATAAAAGAAAAGTCATGTGAAAGAAAGGCATGTGTCTTTCTGGATCTGCGCCTCCACTCAGTGGCAAACAATGCAATGCCAAACCCATTCCATATTCCAAAGCTCTGCCCCTATGCTTGCCCACTCTGAAAGCAAGTGCCTGACACATGTACTTAACAGAAGAGCACCAGCCTCAACTTATATATGTGGAATCCCTCCCTGCACGTAAATCATTGAAAGTAGGTGAATGATGCACACTGGAGGACTTCCAAAGGAAGTCACAAGATACAACTCTACAACATCGAGCAGAGCCTTCAGTCTATGTGCCCCAAAACTTTGGAACACCCTTCCTTCACACATTAGGGCCATCTCTGATCTCAGCCAGTTCAGGAAGGCCCTGAAACATCACCTTTTCCTCAAATACTTCCCAGGGAACAAAGAAACACAATCACACCCAAATATCAATAACTACATTCCAACCACGTAAACTTTCCTGTCTCAACAGCACATTACACTACTTCACCAGATTAACAGTACGCTTTTCAGACACTATGACACTGTTATGTAAATAGTTGTTTTGTAAATAGTTGCTCCTGTTATCCAAGTTGATTTTCCTGCTAACTGTAATGACCAGATAAATGTAACTTGTCTGAGGTTTCTTGTTCCATGTAAACCGCGCTGATAACGAATAGTGTGGTATATATCGTCAATAGTGCGGTATATATCGTCAAGATCCGATCACATAACGCCCATCATGAAGGATTTGCATTGGCTACCTTTACATGCCAGGCTCCAATATAAGTCATTGGTCCTCACCTTCAAAGCCCTAAATAACTACCCCCCTACGCCAATCAGCAAGCTAGTCCATAGTACCCTGGAAAATAGAAACAGAAGGTCTACTGCATTGAACACATTAGTAGTCCCCAAGCTAATGACTACATGAAAAAAGTCTACCTCTAACAGAGCCTTCTCCATATTCGCCCCTTTAAACTGGAATGCACTCCCCCATGAAATCCGTGGAATTAAAAGCCTCATCCTATTCAGAAAAGCTTTAAAACTCCACCTGTTCACAAAATGCTACCCAGAAACTTCTGGTGATAGAAGCGCAACCAGCAAGCTTCCCTCATACCCCAGTCACCCCTGCACGTCAACACCACAGACAATAGGTAGTCCCCACTCAAGCCCAACCAACCACTAATCTTCTCCACAAATTCAATGCAACACCCACTTACATTAGATTTTTGTACATAGTTTCAATTTGATATGTATATAGTTTCCCCGATTTCGATCCCATGTTCAATCCCCTGTTCTTTGTAAACTCAATGTTGCTTGTATGCATTGCGGTACTTTTGTTCGATGTACACCGCGCTGATTTTAATAGCGCGGTATAGAAGAAGTGTTAAATAAATAAATAAAATAAATAAATATAAAAATGTAATAAATAAAAATAAAATAAAAATAAAATATGCATTGTACTCATTATCACACCTACCTACCATCTTCCTAATACAGAGGTGCTCTCTGTACATCACAAATATCTGAAATTAGTCAAAGGAAACACTCAGGGAATCATTCTGTAAAGGTTATGCGGCATGTATGTGTAGATAAAGGGCACATATGCATGTACGCAGAGGGTTTTGCATGTGATTTTTTAAAATAGTGTAAAATAGTGTACTAGAAGTGTTCACTAGGTGGTATGCATTTCGGAGGTGATTTTGTAATGAGTCATGTAAGGTTATGAACCTCCAGTGTGCATAATTCACCTACTTTCAATGATTTACGTGCAGGGAGGGATTCCACTTACATAAGTTGAGGTTGGTGCTCTTCTGTTAAGTACATGTGTCAGGCACTTGCTTTCAGAGTGGGCAAGCATAGGGGCAGAGCTTTGTAAGAATATGGGCGGAGCCTAAATTTACAAACTTAAATTATAAAATATAAGTTATGCATGTTTTCTACAAATCTAGGCACAGGCATTTTCACCAGTCTAAAGTTGCTGTAAGTTGTTATGCCTAGATTTAATGCATGTATCTTACCACTTACACCTGTATTTTATAAAGTAAAGCACGTGAAATAGTTAACTTTATAAAATAGGTGCAAAATGAGCCGCCTCACTAAAGACAGAACACAGTTTAGGACAACTATCCAGAGGGTCGCCATGAGTCGACACCAACTTGACGGCACTTAACAACAACAATAGCAACAACAATCTGCATTAAGCTAAGTGACCCTTATAGAATGACACACTTCTTGGTTTACATAGAATAGGAGCATATTCTTGACCAGGAGTGATACTATCACTCCGAGGTGCTTCTCCTGGTCCGTGCACACCAACCTCTTGCCCCCTATCGCATACAATTCCTTTGGATTTCTGCATCCAAAGTGCATGATTCTGCACTTCTTCACATTAAATTTTAAATGACAAGCATTAGACCATTCTTCCAGTTTTTGTAGATTTTTCCTCAGAAACGTCCACTCTGTTGCACCTTTTTGTGTCATCTGCAAAAAGGCAGATTTTTTCCCTTCAGCAATATCACTCACAAATATATTGACCAATCCATGGGGCATGCTACTACTCACCTTCCTTTCTTCTGTGTGAGTTCTGTTTACTACCACCTTCTGTCGTCTGTCAGTCAACCAATTTCTGATCCAGTTCACCACTTTGGGACCCATCCCCAGGCTGATCAATTTATTGATAAGCCTCCTATGACGAACAGTCTCAAAGGCTTTGCTGAAATCCAGGTAGATTACATCCATCCATGAACTAATTCTCTGGTCATCCTGTCAAAGAACTCAATCACATTTGTTTGGCATTATTGTTCTTTGGTAAAACCATGTTGCCTCGGATTATGCAACCCATTGGTTTCTAGAAAGTCCACTATTCTTTCTTTCAGGAGTGCCTCCATTATTTTTCCCACCACTGAGATAAAGCTTATCAGTCTATAGTTTGCCACCTCTCCTCTATTACTACTTTGTAAAGACGTACCACATCAGACCAGTCCTGTGGAACCTTTTCCGTCTCCAAGAATCTATTAAAAAACATCCTTTGAAGTCCGTGCCAAAGCCTCTCTGAGTTCCTTCAGTATCCTAGAATATATCCCATCTGGTCCCATTGCCTTGTTCACTTTCACTTTTGCAAGCTGTTTAAAACATCAGGCCAATTTTGAGTTGGCAAGCTATGTGCTGCAGCGGCGCAGAGCCTGCTCGCTGACCCCCTTAACCTAGGTCAGTCTGGATGTGCTGGCAGCCGCAAACGCTACACAGCAGCGATTTAAGCTATTACCCGCTTAACCTCTACACCTTAAAACCCTCACCTATCTTTAAGGCACAGAGGGCTATGCGGGTAGCATCAAAAATCTCTGCTACCAATGTAACCCTTTTCTCTGCCCCCCCACTCTGTCCCAGAATGACCCTAACACGCTCCGATGCTACCCAATAGCATCTGGGCACGTTAGGGACTTAACCAGGATTTTCGAAGGGCACTACCCATATAGGTGCCTTTAGAAAATCTTGGATAAGGCCTTTACATGTGTAACTTAGGGAAGTTACCCGTGTAAAGGCCTTCGAAAATCGGGCCCATCATCTGTGAATGATGTGGTATCGTTTGCATTCTCATATGTACATCTGTCAATCATACATCGTCTGTCTTCAGGATTTTCTTTAGTGAAGACAGAAGTATTTGTTTAGCATTTTTGATTTTTCAATATCACTTTCCACAAATCTGCACTAGGCACTTTTGAGTCTTGCAATTCCACCTTGGATCTTTCTCTTCCCCCGAATATACCTGAAAAAAAGTTTTGTCTCCAAGCTTCATATATTTAGCCATCTTTTCTTCTGCTATCTGTATTTCTCTCTTTGTCTCTTTTAGCTTTATCCTGTATTCTTTTCAGTGTTCCTCTTTTTGTGATCTTTTGAATTCTGTGAAAGCTCTGTTTTATTTTATTTATTTTTTATTTTATTTAATTGGATTTTTATACCGCCTTATCATACAATCAAATCTTTGGGGAACCATAAAGGTTTCCTTTACCTTCTTGATTAGTTTTTCTCTACTTTCCCTGTTAGTGATGTCTACTAATTGCATTGTTGAAAATATGTAATTATTTGTGTACATAATTTGGTGCATAATTAATGAACACATGCAGAATTCCATAAAATGACATAATAACCTCAGCATATGGTTTGCCACTGCAGGGCATTCCATTATAAAGCACAGAGAGCAAGCAGACAGAGAGGCAGAGCCTAAAGATGAAGCAAATTGTGCAGCTAGACCCAACAGAATCTGGTAGAAGTGACTGGCAGCAACCGTAAGCCTATCAGCCGACTGCATCTCTTGCCCATGTTGAATTCAGCAAGAGGAGGAATCAGCAGAAGCAGTTGAAGAGTTGCTGCTCAGCCTGCCTGCCAGCTACCTATTTGTCAAGACCCAGTGAGTGCCTCAATAAGGGGGAAGCAGCCTATATTGACATATATGTTGAGAGTTTATTCTCTTTTCTTTGGCACTGAGCAATTCCCAGTTGGGACTTTTATCCTAGGATACTTCTCTAAATGGAGGTGGCAGTAGGGAACGGCGGCGGCTAAATGAGAATGGTGGGGCAGATGAAACCTAAATGGGGAAGGGTGTGCAGAGGTGCCTGATGAGGAAGAGGAATTATTCCTGCTATTGCTGATGTGGAAGGGAAGGTCCAAAGGGGGTGAACATGAGTGCCTGATGGAAACGGATGGCAGAAGGGGCCCTGATGTGAAAGAGCATGAGGGGAAGGGGGAGAGAGCTGTATTCAGGAGGTAAACTGGGAGCCAGCTGGCAATCATATGTGAACCTCTTACTGTGAAGCACAGTATCCCTTTTCTAACATTAAATTATCTGCAGTAGTTTTTCTTAATGTCTTCCCACCAATGCTTATGCACATTCTGACAGTTATAACCACTAAAGCTAAGTGACTATACTGTTGTTATTCCTTGCACCAGGTTCTGCATTCCAGTAGGACTGAATATAAAAATAGCTTTGTCTCTTGTCAATTCCAAGACCAGCTGTTGACTGAAACTTTCATTTATGTTACGCACTTAGGGGAATGTCCACCAAAGTGCAAAAGGAAGCGCAAAGTTAACATGTGAAAATCGCATGTCCCCAGCACACCACCCATAGTAGACAGGGGGCTTGGCAGTAATACGCTACTACGGGCATGCTAGTCACACCACTAGTGCAGTATTAGAGAGCTGATGGCCATAGAACATGCGCACAGTACACATGGCCACACCACATATCAAGAAAAGAAGAGTTACAGGTGGGTTAATAGGGCAGCAGGGGGCAAGAGAAACAATGTGGACAGTAAAAACTGTGCCCAATCACACATGCAGAATGTCATCAACCAGCCATTTCACCTCAGCTACTTTAGCAACACCACCTCACACCTAGGAAAATCACAAGAACTCCACCAATGCATGGATTGCCTCAGTCCCTGATCAAGACAAGCACCAATTGGTGAGCTCAGTACTAGAGACCCACATTCATTGATAGAAAATCTATGCAACTGCTCAGAACTGGTGGGACTCTGGCAGGGTGAGGGGCCATTTGTCCACAGGAACATGACTCCTGGCAGCATTCTGGACACTACGGTGCATGTATGAACTTCAGCATAACCCCCTCCCCCATGCAGGGGAGGCAGAGGTCAGATGCAGGGGCAGCTCAAGGCAATCTGCTGCCTGAGGTGAAGGATGAGATGGTGCCCCCTCCCTCCATAGAGGGGGTGGAGCTTTCTCAAAACTCTAATCAGGGATTGAACCAAACCAAAAAGCCGATTAGATTATATGAAGAAAATGCAAGACGTTTGTACACCAAAGAACTAGCAGAGAGCGAGAACCACAGCACAGATTATACAACTAAATTATAACTCATTTTTATTTTCTTGTTATAAACTGCATTATGGTTCTTGCTTTTTCTTTTCAACATATATTTTGCATCCACAGAACCCCCTTCAACAGTGGGTGCAGAGCAGAACCAGGAAATTCACCCACAGAACTCAATATCTTAAAAAAAAATCTGATTCTGATCATTTCCACATTTCAAAGCTCTTCTGAAAACCCATCTCTTCTCCCAGGCTTCTGATCTCCCACGCCCCTGTGACAATTGTAACGGTCCTGATACCATATAACCCCTCCCCCTTCCTCCACCCTCCCCCTTAGTGCTCTGTCTATGTGTCTATGGGGCTTGTTTACAAAGCCGCGGTAGCGGTTTGCGATCGTAATCGGAGCCGCGGCCCCATTGATTTCAATGGGGCCGCGGCTGCGATCGCGATCGCGAACCACTACCGCGGCTTTGTAAACAAGCCCCTATGTCTTCTATCTTTCTCTATCTTCCTATCTGTGTCTCTCTGTTGCTTTCCTGTCAATTGAATGGCGTTCTTTTCTTCCTTTAATTTTCTGGCAGCCTGCTTTTGTTTCTTTGTACACTGCTCTGATACCCCGGTTTGGGCGGTATATCAAGCCTTGCTAATAAATCTCACAAACAACAACAACAAAAAACATTCTTCAGTAACAGGCATATTGTGAACTAATACAACAAAGTCACTGAGTATCTATAGAGCAAATCTACCATACCATACCATATCATCACCAACTTCCAAAACTCACATAAGGAGCCCATCCAAAAAAAGCATCGTTGTAAATATTACTGATGGTCCTGGAACATCCATACACCTATTTGAAAAGCTGAACATGTCAAATTACTACAGTACAGTATAGATCTTTATTTATTTATATTCTTTGCTATTCTGCATCAGTGTGGTTTACATTGAACAAACTGAAATTACATTGAACAGGGCATTATAACTTGGAGATAACTATTTTACAGGGAACATGGGCTATGGAGGGTTAAGTGACTTGCCCAAGACCACAAGTGGGGCTAGAAACCCCAGTCCTTCTGGCCCAAGGTTGCTGTCCTCTAGTGGGATTTGAACCCCTGACCTTCTGGCCTGAAGTACTTTGCCCCCAACCACTAGGCCACTCCTCCACTCATGTAAAACTCAGAAAACTACTACACATAACAACAACCCAGAACAAAAGATCAAAATGTGAAAACACTGTATTCTTATCAAATATCAAATCTTGTTGTAACCTATTCAATGTATATATAATTATGTATAATTATTTAGATAGTTATTCCCCAGTTCACACCCAGTTGATTTTCCCTGTTATCTGTAAACCTAGATCAGTCATGTACTGACAGGTATGTTGTTGTTCAATGTAAACCGCACTGATGATGAATAGTGCGGTATATAAAAAATGTTAAATAAATAAATAAATAAAAAATGTACAAACTCCATGTTAACAGAACACCTGGTCTCAGTCACACACTCAGAACACAGACCCTCACCAAGTACAGAATAAGTAACCACAATCTAAAGTAAAAATAAAAATATGCAGACAAAATTTAAACTGAAACCCCAAGAAGCCAGACTCCTCATGCACTGCAGCATCAGATAAATAAGATATGCAGTTCCCCCATACAGTGTAAAATATAAAGATAGCACAAAGTCCAATCACTAAAATGAAATAAAATTATTTTTTCTATCTTTGTTGTCTGACCATTTTTTCTCTGATCATGCTGGTCCCAATCTGAGGCTTCTGCTTTTCTGTCTTATCTTAGCTCTCTTTATGTGGTCTATGGTCCATCTGTTATTTCTTATCTCTTCTTTTGTTTTCTTCACTTCCTTCCATCAGCATATTTCCAGTCCTGGTAACTCTTCTCAGTATCAGTCCCCTTTCAAGTCCTCCCCTCCCAGTACCTTCCAATGTCAACCGCCTTGCATTCCCAGGACTGCCTCTGGTGTCCATTCCCTTCCAGTCCCCCTTCTTCCCCACTGTCTAGCCCTTTCTAGTCCAAACACCATCTCAGGTATCAGCTCCCTTCCACTCCCAGTGCCACTCTCCCCCTCCCCCTGTCAGCTCCCTTCCAATCACCCTACCCTCTGTCCATCCACCTTCCAGTGCTATCCCCACTTCCTTCCAGCCTCCTCCCCATTATCCAGCCACCTACCAGTCCCATCCCCAAGTATCAGCTCCCCTTCAGTACCCCTTCAGTATCATCCCTAGGTATCAGCTCACTTCCAGCCCCCTCCTTCTCCCATGTCAGTTCCCTTCCTACCCCCTCCTCACCCTGTGTCAGTTTCCTTCCTGCCCCCAACCCCTACCCCATGTCAGCTACTTTCCTGCACCCTCCTTCCCCTGGCAAAACATCTCAGCATCCATTCTCTCCCATCCCATTCTCCCATCCCCCTGCATCAGACCATTTGTAGCCCTAACCCCCAGTTTTCTTTCAGGGCCAGCAGCTCTCCTCTCCCACCCCCCCCCCATCAGCCCACTTCCAGTTCTAGCCCCCAGTCTTCTTCTAGTGTCAGCAGCTCTCTCCTCCCCCCATCAGCCTATTTCCAGTCCTAGTTCCCCCCATCAGCCCACTCCAGTCCTAGCCTCCCCATCAGCCCATTACCAGTCCTAGCTCATTTCCAGTGCTAGCTCCCCGATCAGCCCATTACCAGTGCTAGCTCCCATCAGCCCATTACCAGTCCTAACCCCCCAATAAGTCCATTTCCAGTCTTAGCCCCCCAGTCTACCCATTTCCAGCCCTAACTTCCCCAATAAGCTCATTTCCAGTCCTAGCTGTCCCAGTCTGCCCATTTCCAGTCCTAGCCCCACAGTCTGCACATTTCCAGCCCTAACTCCCCCAATTAGCTCATTCCCAGTCTAGCTGCCCCAGTCTGCCCATTTCCAGTCCTAACTCCCTTGACCTGCCCATTTCCAGTTCTAGTCCACTTAATCAGCCCATTTCCAGTCTAGCCCCCAATCTGCCCATTTCCAGTCCTAACTCCCCCAATCAGACCATTTCCAATGCTAGCACCCCATCAGCCCATTTTCAGCCCTAACTCCCCCAATTAGCTCATTTCCAGTCCTAGCCCCCCCAGTCTGCCCATTTCCAGTCCTAACTCCTCTGACCAGCCCATTTCCAGTTCTAGCCCACCTAATCAGCCCATTTCCAGCCCTAGTCCCCCCCCCCAGTCTACCCATTTCCAGTCCTAAACCTGCTGATCAGCCCATCAGTCCTACCCCCCCAATCGGACCATTTCTGGGGCTACCTCCCCAGCCCATTCCTGCCCTGCCCTGCTCTTCCCATTACCTGCTAAGCCCCACCCCCTCCACGGAAGAGCCCTGTATTTTCTAAACGGACCGCGGTTCACCTTTGCAGAGCCATGGGAAGGAAAAGCATTTCTCTTCTTTTGCATGGCTCTGTTAAAGTTGAGCCCGCCAGTGCTGAGGGTAATCTAGGCATTTCCTGTCTTGCGTGAGACAGGACATGCCTAGGTTACCCTCATCTCCGGATGGGCTCAACTTTAACAGAGCCGCGGGAAAGAGGAGAAATGTTCTTCCTTCCCGTGGCTCTGCAAAGATGAGCCAGGATGCTGGCAAGCTCTTCCGGGGCAGCGGGAAGGGGAGGAGTCATTTAGCTGTAAATATTCCAACTAACCTTCCCGCACCCCTTCCGCAAACTCAGTATTCAATAATAACTCCCTAGGAGGAGACCACACCCTAGCCGACGTGTCATCCTCCCCTAAGGTAAGACCAATAGATACGATAGCATGATCAGAAGGCCCCATGGTCCCTATATCCGCCTGAGTCAACCAAGAGATCTCCGATCTAGACATGAGCCATCGGTCAATACGAGAATGGCACTGATGTACCGGCGAATAAAGTGTGTAATCCCTCTCAAAAGCATGTAGATGCCTCCACACATCACACAAATCAAACTGGGCGTCCCACTCCTCCAAAGCCCTCCCTAAAGGGGACCTTGAGAGTCGATTCCCTGAACGGTATAGCTCAGAGCAGACACAGTTAAAATCTCCTCCCACAATCATCGGTCCCTGACTAAAGGTCTGAAGCGCCTTCGAGTGATCCACTAGAGAACTTCTCACCGCTGTTGGAGGGAGATACACGTTCACGAACATCAGTGTCAAACCCTGAATAGTACCAACCAATATCAAAAAACGACCCTCCGGGTCACTAACACTATCAACCAGTTGAAAGGGGCAGGCATTGGACATCAGAATAGCGACCCCACGTTTCTTGGTAGAATAATTAGCTAAATAGATTTGTGGGAACTTACTTTTAGCTGAATCAAAGTGATCCTTCTTAGAAAAATGAGTTTCTTGGAGGAATATGATCTCGGCTTTCTCCCTGCATAGCTGATCCAACACCCTTCTGCGCTCAACGGAGCTATTTAGACCATGAACATTCCAAGAGATAGCCCTAACCATACCCAAATCTGAAAAAGAGCCAATGATAAGTGACAATCCATAGCAGAGTCTGGAGCCAGGGACACCCCCAAATGTCAGGACCAGTTCTTCCAATCCCTAGACCCCATATAAATGGAAAAGAGACAGAGAAATTACTCTGAATAAACAAAGAAGACCAGTATATGCTTAGGTCAGCAAGGTTCCCCTTCCTCCCCTCCTCCCCCACCCCACCCCACCACCCAACCCCAACACTCCCCCCTTCCCCTCCCCTTCCCCTCCCATCTTCATCCCCCACACATTCCTATAACAGCAGGAAGTATAGTTACTATAGAACCCTCCCAATGCAGATGACACCATAAGTGCCATCAACTGAGGCATAGAGGAAAGATAGGAAAAACAAGAGTCTCCCCAGCTGCCCCTCCCCCCAGACCGGCTCAAAAAAACAACAACAAGAAAACAGCAAACCTAGCCCCAAGAACATACCTTCATGGTACAAAATGTAGACCTAATCACCCTCCCCCACAAACTCCACCTCTCCCCCATAAACCTCACTCATCCTTCACCACCTCCCCCTACTGCAGCTAACCCCCAAGTCCCTCCATACTGTAACTATGCTCAACCAAGGGCCCCACAAACCATTCTCCCCTAGAACAAATGTACAGGATATAACCATCCCAAACACACACACCCTCAGTCCTGAAACAAACAAGAAAGCTCAAGTGGGAGCAGTAGTGTCCATCGCTTTCTGCAGATTGGAGTCAGTATCAGAATTAGATGATCTCCGGGAATGCAGCACCTTACGTCTCTTCGGTAGAGATGTCTCCCATTCTCCATGTGTGCCTCCCTGTCGCAATGGGCGCTCTCCATGTTGCATTATATCAAGTCCATTGCTGTCGACAAATCAGTGATTTTTTGAGCGCAGCTATTCCAATCAAATATCAAGGCAAAGGGGAATCCCCATCTGTAGGATATTTCTCTCTTCTGTAAAGCCTGAGTTAAAGGTCTAAAGCTCCGTCTACGCTCAAGGGTATATTGAGAAAGGTCCTGATAAATTTGAAGCTCCTGACCCTTGAAGACAACTGATCGCTTCCCCCGCAAACTTCTCATAAGCGCCATTTTGTCGGAGAGGAAGCAAAAGCAGATGATAATCGCTCTCGGTTTTGAGTTAGATGAACGATGAGCCCCCATAGATCGATGTGCACGTTCTAATCGAACCGGTTTAGGAGCATTGGGTAGACAAAAGGCATACAGTTCTTGGACTAACGACATCGTATCTTCTGGCCCACCCTGTTGTTCCTGAAGACCCAGTATTCTCAAATTATTGCGGCGTTGTCTGTTTTCAAGATCATCCTGTCGTTCTTTTAGCTCCTTCGAGAGTTGGTCCAATTTCACAATTTTTGTCTGGAGGGCCAAAGACGAGTCCATTTGTTCCCCGATATTTAGCTCAGTCTGTGTAACCCTGTCATCCAGAGATTTTATATCAGAACGAATATCACTCACTGCCTTTGAGAAATCTTGATGAAACAGCTTGAGCTCTTTTAAGATTTCCATAAAATCCACTTTGGTAACTGGAGACTGTGGTCCCGAGACGGAAGCTTTGGAGCTGGAGAGACTTTCCGTAGTGTGGGAGGGTTGAGTAGTAGTAGAGTCTGAAGACCTCCCGAACTTGGCGAGGGAAGCAGCATAAGATTTTGCAGTAGCCATACTTGGTATATAGAGCTGCCGAAGCAACCTGAAGAATCTTACTTTATGTGCACTAATGCAATGGAGTAAAGCTGATGCTCTCCTGTGAGCCTCCAACTTCTGGTTCCACACTGAGATATTATTTAGCTCCTGTTTAAGTAGGGTGGCTCTCTCCTGACAATGAGCAGGGAAGACTAACAGTAGTCAAATTTATCCCAACTTCTCCCTCAGAGGTATTCCATCTTCACCAGAGTATTCCCTCCAGCACTGGAATCAAGGAAGCAGCACCAAAAATCAAAGAAAAGTGACTACAGGAGCAATAAATTTCATAGACCCTGCAGTACCGACCAAGGACACACGAGGACGCTCCACTACCAAAAAGCATCTATACAGGTAGAGCCGAGCATTCACAGCACTCTGCCCCGACGTCTAGATACAGCAGTAGCAACAAACGGCAGTCAACCTGAACAGAACAGACAGGACCAGCTGAAGTGTGAGCCTCTCCGATATCAGCTTGTCGCTCCGATCCAAATTAGCCGGTATAGCAACTCCTTTGAAAGAAGCAGCAGATGTCAATCACTGGAGGCAGCCATCTTGTGAACCCTTATGCGTTCCAATCATGCGTTCCAGGAACCGGCAGCCATTTTAAAAGGATTCACATCAACACGCAGTACACAGCAACAGGAGCACTGATTTCGTCAGCACCAGCTTGCGTTCCACAGCGAGTTTCCCGCCTCTACTCAGCCCATCATCTGCGTTCCAACTCCAATCACAACAGGTATCGCCATTTTTTTATCATTTAGCCATTTGGGCTCGCTGTATTTATCCATCGGAGAAACATGGGAGATAGGGGATAGCTTGATCAAAGGCACTAATGTAAAATACAGTTTGCTTAGGGGATCTTCACACTTAGGCACTTTCCCCCTCAATCTTCAAAACTGCAGCACTTACATTTTATTCAGTCCAGCACATGGAGGATATAGACATGCAAAGCAGCTGAAGAAGGATTCTCACCCCGGTTTCTACATGCCTTTAAATTATCAGATTTGCCACAGCTGGATTTACCGAAGAGACTATAACAGCTTCAATGAACCTGTCTTCACAAAGCAAAGTATCATCAGGGAGATCGGGAACTTGAGACAATATTTTAGCCAGATCGGGAGACATAAAATAGAGGCAGGCATGTCAGCTGAAGCATCGCTGATATTCCGAGGTAGGGTTAATGCCGGTCACAGAGCAGCTTCAGTAAAATGTGGAGTGCAGGAGACAACAGCCATACCTCATTGTCACCGCCGATGAGAGTATCGTTTGGGAGATCAGTAGCTTGGGGCAGTATTCAGACAGGGAGAGTGATCCATCGGCAGCACAGTTCTACAGAACTGCTTCAGCAGAATACCGCGTGCAGGAGAAAACAGTCAGTCATTCTTCACTGTCACCTCCGATGAGAGCATCGCCGGGGAGATCAGTAGCCTGGGGCAGTTTTCAGTCAAGAAGAACGATCGGACAGCAACATGATAATCAGTTAGCTTAGCCCTTCTCATTCAGAGCATTTTCAAATGGGAAATTGCAGTTTAAAAGCCCAAAGCCTTTGTGTAGGAAGGAAGCAGCTAAGGAGCTCTATTATATCGTGGCCATGTTGATCGGGCTCACGAGCCTGCCGCAGGGTTTTGATCTTGAAATAGATAGCTTTTACAGCATGTTTTATGTGCTCCTTGAAGTCCAACTGTTGATCCAGTATGACCCCAAGATAACGTATATTGGATTTGACTGGGAGTTCTGCGTCTCTGACTTTCAGTGTTGGTGGAGGAGAAAAACCTTTATTTCTTGTTATTATTAGGACTTCTGTTTTTTTGAAATTTATACGGAGGTTCTAAGTGAGTAGCCAATCCGTTACTGCATTGAAGCAGTTGATTAGCACAGTGTAGTCCGGGCAAGTGACAGTTATAGGTGTAAACAGCAGCACGTCATCTGCGTACATAAGGCAAGATATGCCGAAAGAGCGGGCAGTGTCACAAACTGGCTGCATATAGATATTAAAGAGCAGAGCAGACAGGGAGGAACCTTGGGGTACACCTTGTTTCTGCTGGAAAGGTTCGGATGTGTCGTTACCAATACGTACTTGCTGCCATCTGTATTCGAGGTAGGATTTGCACCCAGTTCCATGCTTGGTCCTGGATTCCCTTCTCATGAAGCTGCCTCAGGAGCTGCACGTGGTCTACGGAGTCGAATGCTGCTGCTATATCAAGGAAGATTAGCGCAAAGCCCTTCTTGATGCTGTCTATTCCATTGATAAGTGTATTGGTTAATACTATTAGTAGAGTTTCTACACCGTGGGCTTCTCTGATTCCATGTTGACATGGGTCTAATGGGGAGGACGAATCAACATGTTTCTGAATCTGTCTTTGGGTCAACTTCTCTAGAATTTTAGCTAGCAATGGGATACTAGAGATTGGTCAGTAAGAATCCTCTTTCTTTGGATCCAGCTGGTTGTTTTTGAGTAGTGGACGAATGGATGTGTGCTTGAGAGCATCTGGGAAGACTCCGGTTTCGAAGGACAACTTGGCAATGTTGGCTATGAATGGGCTGATTTGAGAGCGCATAGTTCTGATCCAGTGGGCTGGGCAAGGATCAGTTGGTACAGTCGTAGTGTTGATTGAGGCAATGACCTCCTCGATGGTCTTTGCTGAGGGAGGTGAGAGTTTGGCGATTGGAAACTGCATGTGGGGAGTCTTGGAGGGTTCCTGTGCTGTTGTTGTGGTGATCTTTATTGCTTTGGATTGAATGTAGTTTGCGTATGCCTGGGGCTGAATGCATTCTTGCTGAGGTGGGAACGTTGGTTGATAAAGGATTTTACTAGGTTGAATAGGTCTCTTGGCTTATTTAGTGAGCGGTTGAGGATCTCAGCGTGGAATTCCTTGGCCCATGTTGACTCGCGATGTAGTTTCAGATATTCTAAATAGATGATTTGGTCAGACGTTCTATGGGTAATTCTCCATTTTCTCTCCAGTTTTCTGAGGTGGAGCAGGGAAGCTCAGAGATCAGGGGAGATAGTATAAGAGATAGTTATGTTTATTTTGATTTTATCCTGTTGCTATAAAGGGATCTATTGTGTCTGTCCCATGCCATTTTGAATTCTGTCACTGTATTTACTCCCACCACTTCCATCGGAGGGAATTCCAAGCATCCATCACCCTTTCAGTGAAAAAGCATTTCCTGACGTAGCCTTTCAGTTTACCCTCTTGCAGCTTCATGCTATGCTCTCTAGTTTTACAGCTTCCCCATCTTTGAAAAAGGTTTGTTTATTCATTAATACTCTTTAAGTATTTAAAGAGTATTAATGACCGCTTTGATTGAAGGATAAGGTGGTATACAAAACTGTCTAAATAAAGGTCTGTATCATATCTCTCCTGTCCTTCCTCTCCTCTAGTGTATACATATTTAGGTCTTCAAGTCTCTTCTTATACGTCTTCTGGCGCAACTCCAAAATATTTTGGTCACCTTCCTCTGAACTGTTTCTAGTCTTTTTAAATCCTTTGCAAGATATGGTCTCCAAAACTAAACCCAATATTCCAAGTGAGGCCTCACCAGTGACTTGTACAGTGGTATTAGTACTTCCTCTTTTTTGCTAGTAATTTTTTTCTATATGCAACCCAGCATCCTTCTGGATTTGGCCACTGCCTTGTCACACTGTTTTACCACCTTGAGATCCTCAGAAAGAATCACTCCAAGATCTGCCTCCTGGTCCATGCACAACAACTTCTCACCCCCATTACATACAATTCCCTTGGACTTCTGCATCCCAAGTACATGACACTGTACTTCTTCATGTTAAATCTGAAGTGCCAAGCATTAGACCAGTTTATGTAGATCTTTCCTCATGTTATCTACTCCCTCAGGACAGTACACTCTGTTGCAAATTTTTGTATCATCTGCAAAAAGACAGACTTTTTTATTCAGTTCTTCAGCAATATCACTCACAAATACATTGAACAGTACTAGTCCCGGGACTGATTTCTGGGGTATGCCACTAATCACCTTAGTTTCATCCGAGTGAGCTCCATTGACCATCACCTTCTGTCATCTGTCAGGCAACCAATTTCAGATCCAGTTCACCACCTTGTGACTCATCCCCAGGTGTTCAGTTTATTGATAAGCCTCCTGCAAGAAAGAATATCAAAAGCTTTGCTGAAATCTTGGTAGATCACATCCACCGCATGCCCTTGATCTAGTTCTCTGGTCACCCAGTCAAAGAACTCAATCAGATTTGATTGACAAGATTGTCCTTTGGAAAAAACATGTTGCCTCGGATCACGCAAACTATTGGTTTCAATAAATTCCACTATTCTCTCTTTCAGGAGTACCTCCATTACTTTTCCTGCCACCAAGGTAAGGCTTACTAGCCTGTAGTTTGCCACTTCTTCCCTACTGCCATTTTTGTGAAGAGATACCACATCAGCTCTTCTCCAGTCCTGTGGAACTTCTCCTGTATCCAAGGATCTATTAAAAACATGTGGTCCCTTTGCACAAAAGCAGAAGTAAGGATGTGGTTGAAAACTACAGGCTGGTTAGTCTATCCTCTGTGGTGAGTAAATTATTGGAAACATTGCTGAAAGAGAAAATATTGAGGTTTTCTGAAGTACTTGTTTCCACTAAAGAAAGCAGCGGCAAAAACTAAAAGCATGCTTGGGTGTATACAGAGAGGAATGGCCAGCAGAAAAAAGGAGGTGATAGTGCCTTTGTATAAGTCTTTGGTGTGACCTCATTTGGAATATTGTGTGCAATTCTGGAGACCGCACCTTCAAAAGGATATAAACAGGTTGGAGTCAGTGCAGGGGGTGGCTACTAAAATGGTTAGTCATCTTCATTATAAAGCATATGAGGATAGACTTAAGGATTTTAATATGTATACGTTAGAGGAAAGGCGGGATAGAGGAGATATGATCGAGAAGTTTAAATACTTCCGTGGCATAAATGCACAGGAGGAGAGCCTCTTTCGATTGAAAGCAAGCTCTGCTATGAGGGGACATTGCATGATAGTGAAAGGGAATAGAATCAGGAGTAATATGTGAAAATATTTCTTTTCGGAAAGAGTGGTAGATACATGGAATGTCATGCTGAGAGGGCACTCTCACTGTGACTGAGCTGTGGCTATGTCACAGCTAGTTAGGCACATAGTGCTATATATTGATGGGCTGCAGTGATGTGGGTGTTCCTTCGTTCAGTGGGAGCACAATCAATGGGTGTGCATGCTGTTTAGCCTAAGTCAGTGTGGTCATGGTCACTCTATGCATATGCAGTGTATTTGTACCAGCAGACTGGCCATAGTTGGTTTGTGCGTGACTGGGACTGCCATGTGGTGGGCCTCAGGTACAGGCATGTTGTAGCAATTAGGACAGCAGCAGTTCCTGGCGTGCCCATTACAGTCTGTGCGGGCCCACACAGATCTGGACAATTATCACTGCATTCTTCTTCAATAGCAATAACTGCTATAACCCTGTATACTAACATAAAATGTTCTAGAAGAACTCAGAATCAAAACACAGATGTGACAGGCAGTTCTAGTATATCACAGTTGGGTAGAAATACAGTTATTTAGGATTACCCACTACAAACATCACATAACATCCCACACACAGACAGTGATCTTGATCTGCAGCAAAACCAGCAGACTCCATCTCTAACAGAATGTGCTCTGGGGACCAGGTGCTGTGCACCCCTCTGCACCTTTAGGGTGACCACTGGAACCAGTCAGTAGCACTGTTTACGGCAGTTATATGCTTGTAGCAAGCATTGCCAGTGTGTATCAGTGAGCTTATATGCTAGATCACTACATTCCCCAGTTATTGATCAGCTATAGGATGCTGTTCTGCATGAGAAGTGCATCATGGGCAATGGAGAGGGGGGGGTAACCTATCCTGCCATACACGACAGACATTGCAAGCAAGGATCTGCAGTCTCTCTGATTGCAGTCATTGCTGTACAGGCTGGTATAGAAGTATAGGCTAATTGTTAGGGTACTATCTCCATATGCATGGGACATGGGTTTAATTCCCTTTGTGACTCTGCGTTAATCGGTTTATTTTCATGCCTGGGACAGTCCTGGTGCTGTTATGACTGGCTGTCACACATTTTGTGCTTTGTTAGATGTTCAGGCTACACTTTGGATATGCAGACATGTTATTCACCGTACTGTCCTTATGTGCAGATGCCTTTATTAGCTATGCTGAAACCCATTGCAGGGGCCAGATATACTCACCCTGCAGATATCTGCCATCTGATTGTATGCAACCCAGCATCCTTCTGGCTTTGGACATTGGTTTAGGAGATATGATATGAGGGTTCAATACCCACTGCCACTCCTGTGACTGGTTTTATTGTTTAACTGCATCTTTCTGTTTTTGGTACAGCCTTCAGAGGATGTCCACAACTCCTTTTGACCTTGGCCTGGTCATGTAACACTCCATTGCCTCAGCAGAATGCAGGTTCACACAGTCCCTGTTTTTCATCACACATTTCAAGGTACCCCGCTTTGACTGCACTGATACAGCAGTAAGTGAACATGTGTACAATGTAAATGCCATACTAGGTCACAGCAAGGTTGATCAGGCCCAGTATCCTGTTTCCCACACTGGCCAATCCAGGTCACAGGTATCTTCAGTTTCCCAAACAGACACAGATGTTCCACAATGCCTGATTTGGGGCAAGCACTGGATTTTCCAGGTCCTCTTTAATGATGGTTTATGGACCTTGCCTCCAGGAATGGGTCCAGACCTTCTTTACACCCAACTACACTAACAGTTGTTACTGCATCCTCCTGTACGGCTTCCAGAGTCTGATTACGCAGCGAGTATGGAATTATTGACAGGTTACACTGCAGCATCATTGCATGTCCCCTAGTCTTTCTTCTTTTGGATGGCATGAACAATCAATGTATTTTTACACGTTCCATTCCATGCCTGGTTGGGTGGCCGCCACAGGTGTGTGACCAACATGTGTGATATCAGGCCTTCCATGTGGCACTTGCACATGTGTCTCCCATGCACTACACCTGCATTCATGATGGCAACTCAGGGCCATTGGGGCTGCCAGCCCATCGCAGACTCTCATCTACCACCGTCCCTCCATCAGCCCATCCATCAGACTCTGCCAGCTATGTGCAGTCATCTATTTTCCTGTAAGATGCTACATCATGGCTCACATAGGTACTCTTTTCCACATGTCGCATTTTCACGCATGTCTCTCCTATGCCTGATCTATGCATCACCATTCCTGCTTTGTCCTCCGGTTGCTGCACACATCGTGTTGCTTTGGGATCCCCAGGGGGACATGTCATCCACATCGTCTGCCATTCACTGCCATTTCAGCATTTTCCATTGCCGCAGTAATTTGCTACAGCTGCCTCACACATGCTCATCCCACTTATTTACTGCCACATAGGGTGCCCATGGATATGTCAGGCTCATAAGCTCCCACCTGTTGTTCCATCCCTCCCCTTTACATTGCTTTCCATGGTGGTGCTCCCTTTTCCAGCATTAAGGTGCATGCCTGGCACATTAACACTTAATGTCCTGTTAGAGCATGTTAAGGGGCCCATTGTTAAGGTCAGAACACCTCCTACTCACCCAGAGTCATTTTCGTATGGAAAACATCTTATTGCTGCTATTAATATTTAATAATACCTGCTACCTTACGACTGTTTAGTAAACATACCCCTACGTTTCTTTAAAGGCTCTGTAAGAACCTCTCTGAGCTCTTTCAGTATCCTGGAATGTATCCCATCTGGCCCCATGGTCTTTTCCACTTTCAGTTTTGAAAGCTGTTCAAACATCATCTTCTGTGAATGGTGTAATATCTACTCCATTCCCATTTATATATTTGTCAATCACAGGTGGTTCTTCTCCATGATTTTCTTTAGTAAAAATAGGACAGAAGTATTTGTTTAGCATTTTTGCTTTTTCAATGTCACTTTCCACAAATCCGTTCTTGGCACTTTTGAGTCTTGTGATTCCACCTCTGATCTTCCTCTTCTCCTGAATATACCTGAAAAAAGGTTTTGTCTCCACACTTCAGGTCTTTAGCCATCTTTTCTTCTGCCTTTGATTTTGCCATCCTTATTTCTCTTTTTTGTCTCTTTTAGCTTTTTACTATATTCTGTTCTGTGTTCCTCTGTTTGTGAACTTCAGAATTTTGTGAAAGCTGTGTTTTTTGTTTTTATTTGAGCAGCTATTTCTTTGGAGAACCAAATAGGTTTCTTTTTCCTCTTGTTTTTATTTACTTTCCTTACATATGTATCTATTGCCCCTTTTGCTTCCCTTATCTCCTCCCACTCTGCCAACTCCTCCTTCAGGCACTTGGCCATTTTACTGAAGTCAGCATTTTTGAAGTCTAGAACTTTGAGCTTGCTATGATTGGACTGCACCTTGGCTTTTATCTCAAACCAAACTGTGTGATGATCCCTGCTGCTCACATGGGCACCCATCCAGACATTCAACATGCTATCTCCATTAGTAAGTACTAAATGCAGAATAAAACTTTCCCTGGTCAGTTCCATCACCATTTGTCTTAGTAGTGTATCATGGAAGGCATCCACAATTTTTTTTTAACTTCTTTCCAGATTTAATGAAGGAATACTCCAATCCACATCGGGTAGATTAAAGTCACCCAATATGATCACTTCCCCCTTCATGGCTACCTTTGCAATATTAATAATAAAGTCTCTATCCATTTCTTTGGTTTGAGTTGGAAGCCTGTAGATTACACCAGTATGGATGATAGTGTCATCTCCTCTTTCCAATACAATCCACAGCTCTTCTTCTTTTCCCCATGTCCCCTGTATTTCAGCAACTTTAATATTGCTTTTGACATGTAGGGCTACTCCTCCTTTTCTGCCTTCTCTATCTCTTCTAAATAAATCATAGCCAGCTATCGCTATATCCCATTCATGTGACTCATTAAACCAGGTTTCTGTAATGGCCACAATGTCCAAGTCCATTTCCACTAGGTCAGGAACATTGTTGACTAGGCTGTGAGCATATGTGCTCATTGCTTTCCATCATTTGTTGACTGGCTTACCTGTATTTTGCATGGATTTTGTTCTGCATGCCTCTTCCCGCTTGCCATTGGTATGTGGTTTAATAGTGTGGCTGTTTCCAGTGTTGTTATGTTTTAGCTGGGAGTGATGTCCTGAACTTGTTCTTTTCCTCCTGCCACCCCCTTTCCCTAGTTTAAATGCCTGTCTATGTAATGCCTGAATTTTTCACTTGGTATCCTTTTCCCTGTGACAGAGAGATGTAGTCCATCAACTAGTACTATATAGCCTCTTGTTGTTCCATCTACTTTCTCATTCACCAATAAATCTAAATCCTTCTTGTTTGCACTAGGTTTGGAGTCATGTATTAAGGTTGATTATGTGATGCAGCCTTTCTATCCCTTTACCAAGAACAGGGAGAACTTTTGAGAATGCTTTAGTGTTAACAATGGGTTTGAGTTTCTCACCCAGAATATGGAAGTCCCTTTGAATTGTAGAGGCACTGTTTCTAGCTAGGTCATTTGTAACCAAGTGGATGATAACATCAGTTTTGTAATGCTTACTTTCTGCACTAACTATGCCAACAATTTGGTTTGTATTCCTGCTGGCTGAAGAACCTAGGAAACATTTGATCATCTCTCCTTTGAACTGTGTTCCCAAGTTGTTGCCTCTGATGATGGAATCTCCAAGTAGTAGTAGTTGCCTGTTTTGTGATTTTTCCTTCATGTTTGGTGCATTATCAGTAGATTGGGCATTAACCTTCTCATTTAAGGGCACTTTGATTTCCACTGATTGGGCATTCTCATTTTCCAAGGCAGAGAAGTTTTTATGCAGGGATATCTCTTGATGGAGAGGGTGTCTCCGTGTTATAAGTCACAACCTTCCAGAGACCATTGTGATCCATTTGTGCCTGGGCTGTTTGATTCTTTGTGGGAGCAGTGGTGGATTGTTTTCAATTTGTACTCTGGAGGTGGTGCTTTTAATTGCAGCTAATTCTTCCCTTAACAGAATCAATTCTTTATGCATAGCAGATAACTTGAGACATATAGGGCAGGGCACTGTGTAGCAACCAACTTTTAATAAGTCTTCTTTCCCTTCCTCCCTCCCCGACTCCTTCCCACCCAAGGGAGGTACGTAAACCGCTTAAAGGGAAGGAGGTACCATATTCACTCTCAGCTGCAGCTGTTTATCCTCATCAGGCATACATTAAAGACCTGAGCTTAATTAAGCTTGAGGTGAACAAAGTCCATTAAACATATTTAGGTATAGTTTTATTAGTATAAGTATCCCCAGCAAACCTTAGTAAGTAAAAAACTTAAATAACTAAACACAACCTTAAAACTAAGATGCAGACAGCAGTCCAGCAGCGAGATGGGGGCTTTCCAGTCTTTTGATATCTGTGGAGGGTGTTTCAGTTATTGCTTCTGACAGTGTTTACCACCCCGGGGAGTGACCCCAACAGTATTGCATACCATAGCAATGCCCGCACTGTGCCCAGGACTGGTGTGGCGGCCAGCCCTGCCACAAACCTCCATATTTGCACAATGCTGGCATAGGTGTGGGAGTGTGTGTATGTATATCCAGTGTGTTGTGGCTGCCTACACCTTACTGAGCCCACACTGCTTGCACTGTTTCCAGTGTTAGCCTGTCAATGTGCATAATGAGGAACAAGGTACTGTGGGTATGCCCCGGACAGGGTGGCCTGGGCAGGATGCATCTGCACTGGGTATAGGGCAATGACTGGGACATTGTAGTACCTGACCACCACCTGCATGGACAGGGTGGCCACAGCATGTCATGCTGGAAGGTCACTCTCACCCTGACTGAGCAGTGACCACAGCATGGCTAGGTTCCCCCATAGTTCTATGCAGCATTTCTCTCAAGTGATATTTATGGGTTCTCTTTTCTGGGGCCCAATCACTGACATACCTGCTTGGTGTGTGTGCTCACATCTCATTTTTGGGTGCACACAGTTCCTCCAGGAACATACACTATGTACTTGCTAGCAGACTGTCTGCAGTTAGCATGTGTATGGCTGGAACACCTTGCAAGGTGCAGTGGGTGGGGGCTGATTGAGTGTCACATGTATGATTTTCACCCAGTTGGCGAGGGGTCTTACTTGTGCACTAGGTGCAAGGAGCTCAATCTCTGGAGGCTAGAGTAGCCGACTTGGAGGACATAAGGAAAACAGAGAGGTACATAGACAAGACCTACAGGGATATGGTATTGAAGTCCCACCTCCTGGCAGCATCCTTGCTGCTATGGAGGAGAGAGGCCATGTGACAGGAGAGCATCACCTTGGTGTGGCAGGAAGAGATCCTGTAGCTAGGACCTGTCCTCCAGGTGATATAAAACCCTCTCATACCAAGGAGGTTTCTCCAGGGCCATGTGTCCACGAGGGAAGGGTTAGGATAGCTATTATAGATGGTGATTCGATTATTAGGCATGTAGATAGCTGGGTGGCTGGTGGACATGAGAATTGCCTGGTAACATGCCTGCCTGGTGTGATGGTAGTGGACCTCATGCGCCACCTAAACAAGGTTTTAGATAGTGCTGGGGAGGAGTTTGCTGTCTTGGTGAATATCAATACCAATGACATAGGAAAGTTTGGTAGGGAAGTTCTGAAGGTTAAATTTAGCCTTTTAGGTAGGAAGTTGAAATCCAGAACTTTCAGGGTAGCATTCTCCGAAATGCTTTCTGTTCCACATGCAGGACCAAAAAGGCAGGCAGTGCTCTGGACTCTCAGTGCATGGATGAGACAATGGTACAAGGAAGATGGTTTTGGATTTGTTAGGAACTGTGAAACATTATGGGGAAAGGAGGGGCTCTTCCAAAAGGGATGGGTATTAACCTTTAAAAAGGAGATAGAACAGCTTTTAAACTAGATAGTAGGGGAGAGCCAATAGTCGCTCAAGAGCACATTGTTCAGAGCAATGTATCCTTGAAGGATGCTAGCAAAAGATTGAAGTTAAGGCATATCAGCAGGGAGGTTCCAATAAAGACAAAAGTCACAAATACCCTTGAGTACAGAGCGGACAGAGCTTAAAGATTCCAAATTACCCCTGCCTACCAAAAGTCAGATTAATATGAATAAAATAACAGCCTCTAAAATGATTGCATGCAAATGCCAAAAATCTAAAAAATAAGATGGGAGAATTAGAATATATAGCACTAAATGAGAGGTTAGATATGATTGGTATCTCAGAGACATGGTGGAAGGGGGACAACCAGTTGGACACTGTGATACCTGGGTACAAACTATATTGTAATGATAGAGCAGATCAAATTGGTGGAGGGGTTGCACTCTATGTTAGAGAGGGAATTGAGTCACAAAAGATTAAAGTTTTGCAGGAAACAAAATTCATTGTACAACCTCTATGGATTGAAATTCCATGTTAAAAGGGGAAGGGGAAGGCAATGGCAGTGGGGGTGTACTATCGACTGCCTGGCCAGAATGAACAAATGGATGATGAAATGCTCAAAGAAATCAGGGAAGCTAACAAATGCTACAGCACGGTAATAATAATGGGTGATTTCAATTACCCCGGTATTTAATGGGTCAGTGTCATGGCACGACATGCTAGGGAGGTAAAGTTTCTAGATGAAATAAACGACTGCTTCATGGAGCTGCTGGTTCATGAACTGACCAGAGGTGAAGCCATTTTGGATCTAGTCCTTACTGGAACACAAGATCTGGTGCAAGAGATAAGGGTGTTTGGGCCACTTGGCAATAGTGATCCCAGCATGATCGCATTTGATTTAATAAATGGAGGAGGGATGGTAAGGAAATCCACATTACTACTTTTTAACTTTCAAAAGTGAGACTATGATAAAATGAGAAAAATATTTAAGAAAAAACTAAGGGGAGCAGTTGCAAAGGTTAAAGATTTGCATCAAGCATGGGTGTTGTTTAAAAATACTATCTTGGAAGCCCAGATCAGCTGTATTCCACACTTTAAGAAAAGTGAAAGGAAGTCCAAAAAACTGCCAGCATGGTTTAAAGGTGAGGTCAGAGAGGTTGTTGTTGCCATAAAAGCATCTTTCAGGAAATGGAAAATGGAGACAAATGATAAAAACTGGAAACAACACAAGCACTGGCAATTTAGAAGCAAGGCATTGATAAGGCAGGCAAAGAGAGAATTTGAGAAGAAGCTTGCTGTAAAAGCAAAAACATACAATAAAGACTTTTTCAAGTAAAGCAAAAAATCTGTAACAGTCAGTTGGACCATTAGATGATAGAGGGTTAAAATAGGTACTAAAAGGTGACAAGGCTATAATGGAGAGATTAAATGAATTATTTGCTTCGGTCTTTACTGAGGAAGATGTAGGGATGTTACCTATGTCTGAAATGGTATTTAATGTTGATGCCGCAGAAGAACTGAAAGAAATATTGATATACCGGGAAGATGTATTATGACTATTTGATAAACTGAAGAGTAACAAATCACCTTGAACAGATAGTATACATCCGAGAGTGTTGAAAGAACTGAAATATGAGATTGCAGATCTTCTATTAGCAATCTGTGTACTATCATTAAAATCATCTGTAATACCTGAAGATTGGAGGATGGCTAATGTAATGCTAATTTTTAAAAAGGGTTCTAGGGGTGATCCGGGAAACTACTGACGTCAGTACTGGGAAAAATGGTAGAAACCATTATAAAGAACAAAATTATTGAACATGTAGATAGGCATGGCTTAATGGGAGATAGCCATCATGGCTTTAGCCAAGGAAGGTCTTATCTGGTAGACAAAGGTGAGTCAGTTGATATAGTGTATCTGGTTTTCAGAAAGTCTTTGACAAGGTTCTTCATGATAGACTTTTGGCAAAATTAAAGAGTCATGGGATAAGCTGACTCCAGTCTACCGAAGGCTATGGACACTACTGCTCCCACTTGAGCTTTCCTGTTTGTTCAAGGACTGAGGGAGGGGATGTGTTTGAGAGGGTTATATCTTGTACATTTGCTCTAGGGGAGAATGGTTTGTTGGGCCCTTGGTTTAAGTCTAGTTTCAGACTGCAAAATTTGGGGGTTAGCTATAAGAGGGGGAGGTAGTGAAGGATGAGTGAGGGTTCTGAGGGAGAGGTGATGTTTAGATCTACATTTTATTTCATGAAGGTATGTTCTTGAGGCTAGATTTGCTGTTCTTCCTTTTCTCAGAGCCGGTCTAGGGGAGGGAGCAGTTGGGGAAGCTCTTATTCTTCTTTCTTTCCTCTATGCCTCAGTTGATGGCACGTATAGTGTCATCTGCGTTAGGTGGGTTATATAGTAGCTATACTTCCTGCTGTTATAGGAATGTGTGGGGGATACAGCTGGGAGGGGAAGGGAAGGGGGGAGGGGGGACTGTTGGGGTTGAGGGCTGGGATGGGGGTGGAGGGGCGGAAGGGGAACCTTGTTGACTTGCGCATATCCTGGTCTCTTGTTTATTCTGAATAACTTCTCTGTCTTTTTTCCTTTCATATGGGGTTTAGAGCTTGGAAGAACTGGTCCTGGCATTCTGGGGCGTCCCTGGTTCCAGACTCTGTTAGGAGTGTCGTTTCTCATTGGGTTTTTTTTCCGATTTGGGTATGGTTAGGGCTATCTCTTGGAATGTTCATGGTCTCAATAGCCCTGTTAAGCGCAGAAGGGTGTTGGATCAACTGTGCAGGGAGAAAGCCGAGATCATATTTCTCCAGGAAACTCATTTTTCTAAGAAGGATCACTTTGATTCAGCTAAAAGTAAGTTCCCACATATCTATTTAGCTAATTATTCTACCAAGAAACGAGGGGTCGCTATTCTGATGTCCCATACCTGTCCCTTTCAACTGGTTGATAGTGTTAGTGACCCGGAGGGTCGTTTTTTGATGTTGGTGGGTACTATTCAGGGTTTGACATTGACGTTCGTGAACGTGTATCTCCCTCCAACAGCGGTGAGAAGTTCTCTGGTGGATCTCACGAAGGCGCTTCAGACCTTTAGTCAGGGACCGTTGATTGTGGGAGGAGATTTCAATTGTGTCTGCTCTGAACTAGACCGGTCATGGAATCGCCTTTCATGGTCCCCCTTGGGGAGGGCTTTGGAGGAGTGGGACGCCCAGTTTGATTTGTGTGATGTGTGGAGGCACCTACATGCTTGTGAAAGAGATTATACGTTTTATTCGTCAGTATCTGAGTCATTCTCGTATTGACCGATGGCTCATTTCTCGTTCGGAGCTCTCTTGGTTGTCTCAAGCGGCTATAGGGACCATGGGGCCTTCTGATCATGCTATCATATCTATTGATCTTACCTTAGGGGTGGATGACACATCGGCTAGGGTGTGGTCTCTTCCTAGGGAGTTCCTGCTGAATACGGAGTTTGCAAAAGGGGTACGGAAAGGTTGGTTGGAATATTTGCAGCTCAATGACTCCTCTGATATTTCTAGAGCTCTCCTGTGGGAAGCAGGGAAAGCAGTCCTCCGAGGTCAACTTATTTCTTTATCGAGTGCGTTTAAGAAACGGTTCTCAGTTAAACAGGAGATTCTATGGAAAGAAATTGCGGAGTTGGAAATAACTCATCGGAAGGGGGGCGGTAACAGGGTGTGGAAGTTGCTGACTAAGCGTAGAGGGGAATTAGCGGCTTTAGAAGCTGACCGTACGGCATCACTTTTGTTACGCACTAAACGGCAATATTATGAGCAGGGTAATAAGGCAGGGAAGCTGCTGATGTGGCAATTAAGAAGACAGCGGCAACGGCACCGAGTGACTGCCATTAACTCGCCACAGGGTCAAACAATGTTTCAATCCAAGGATATCGCAGCTGAGTTTGCTAGATTTTATAAACATTTATACACTAGCGAGTTATCGGCGACTCCATCGGACATTTCGGCTTGGTTGCAAGAGGCTAATCTCCCGAATATTTCGGTGGAAGATCGGGATCATTTAGATAGACCGTTTACTTTAGAGGGGGTACTGTTGGCTCTGAAAAATCTTAAATCTGCTAAAGCGGTAGGCCCAGATCTTTTACCTGCTGAGTTGTATAAGACTTTCCCGGATTTGTTTGCTCCAACTCTGCTCTCCGTTTTTAATGAAATACTTATCCGGAAGACTCTCCCTGATTCCTTTTATCAGGCGTCTATTGTTGTAATTCCAAAGGCTACTAAAGACCCTTTGCATTGTTCTAATTATCGTCCTATCTCTCTTCTGAATTTAGATTACAAAATTTTCTCCTCCATTTTGGTTAATCGATTGGGGAAACTCATCCCTGCTATAGTTCACCCGAATCAGACTGGCTTCATTAAAAACAGATATGGGTTCGAGAATGTCCGTAGGCTGATCAATGTGTTGCAGAGACTGGCACGGGACGATGGATCTTATGGCATTCTCTCATTGGATGCTGAGAAGGCCTTCGACAAACTAGAGTGGCCTTATCTTTTGCAGGTTCTGCGGGAATTTGGGTTTGGGCCAATCTTTTGTACCTGGATCACAACGTTATACTCCAGCCCTCAGGCGATGGTGTCTGTTAATGGCTCGATCTCTTCTTCCTTTGGTCTGACGAGAGGCACGCGACAAGGTTGTCCTCTATCTCCTTTGCTGTTCGCACTTGCAATGGAACCGCTGGCAGCCCATATCCGGCTAAAAACAGAGGACATCGGAATCTCCCTCGGGTCGGAATGGCATTCTATTTCTTTATACGCGGATGATACTTTAATTTATTTATGGGAACCTTCTAGGGCTTTACCTATCGTGCTCTGTATTTTAGAACATTTCTCCTCAGTTTCTGGTTTTTCTATTAATCGCCAGAAGTCCACGCTTTTGCGCTGTGTATCTCGTTCCTCCGCTGCTGTTCAGGACTTTGGAGATGCTTTCCCGGTGGTTGATCACTTTAAATACTTAGGCATTATTATTCATCGTGATCTTTCGCGACTGTATAGTTTGAATTACATTCCCCTTTTACATTCAATTAAGGCGGACTTGGGGCATTGGAGTTCTTGCTCGGTTACATGGTTAGGTCGTATTAATACTTATAAGATGCTGATCTTACCCAGGGTGCTTTTTCTCTTTATGCAACTACCTATCGCTTTACCTCGCAAGTTTTTTCAGAAGCTTCGGACGACCATTACTGGATTTATATGGATGGGGAAGCGCCCGGCAATCGGTTGGCGGCTACTTACGCTGCCTCGAGAGTCTGGAGGGATAGGTCTCTCTGATCCGGAATTGTACTACTCCTGTATTTGTTTGAGATCCCTACTCCTGTGGAGAATTCACTCAGGGGCGGAATGGGTCTCGCTGGAGGCGGATTGGCTACGCCCGATCCCGTTGGACACGGTACCTTTTCTTTCTGAGTATCGCGAGATTCGTCAGGCACAGCTGCATGTGTTTATTGGGCCCTGTTGGACGGCATGGCAGCGTATCTGTAAGAAGACAGGAGTTTCTAATTTCCAATCGCCCTTTATTACCTTGGGAGCTTTGGGCTTTATCCGTGACATGTTCAAGGGCTCGAACATGGATTTCTTGGCGATCAGATTAGCATCTTTGTATGTACATTTACGACCCCTTTCAAAGCGAGACTTGGAGGAACGTCTGGGTCGTTCCCTATCTTTGTTCCAGTATCTGCAAATCTCTCACTGCTTGACTACTCAATTCTCAGTGACTGAACTTTCTCGACATCCTAGAGGTTGGGAGCAAGATCTTTTTATATCTAGAAAACTTCAGGCGTTCATAGCTCGATTGTACAGACATGTGATCACTGACTTTACGGCCCCGCCAACTATGAAACTTTCTCAACAGCGTTGGGAGCCGTCTCTGCCGGGTAAGGAGCAGGAGTTCTGGCTGGAGGTATATTCTTATTCCCACTCTTGTTCCATCTCGCTGGGGTTACTTCATACCCAACTTCGGATTCTTTATCGCTTAAGTATCACGCCGGTTGATCTCTTTCACTGGCGACGAGCTGATGATCCACTCTGTTGGAGATTGTGTGGCTGACAGGGCACTTTTGATCATATGTGGTGGGGGTGTCCGTACATTCAGAAATATTGGCGGGGGGTAACGGGACATATTGCAGTAAAATTACAGGTGATTATCCCAATGGACATGGAGTGAATTCCCTTCCCGGTGTCCTCTCAGAAGACTGGTGCAGTCCCTTCTTTTGGCGGCCCAATCGGTGTTGGCTCGCTTCTGGAAATGAAGTAGGGCTCCCTCTTTGATTGAATGGCATGCTAAGTGCTGGGAAATGTACCGGTTTGAAAAAATGACTGCTTCAATTCGGGGTCGTCCTTTTCTCGAAGAGGATCTTTGGACCTTAATGTTTCAAGAAGACACTTGACGGTCTGCGACTTGTTATGGTGAACGGATGAGCGGTATCTTCTCTTGGCCGAGGTTGTCTTTTGGATCTGTTCTTCCTGTTTCAGCTTGATTTTCCTTTTCTTCTTCTTCTTCCTCCCTCATCTCGGTAGGAGTGCTAGGTCAACAGGGTTGGGGGGGGGTAGTGACAGGGGGGCTGGGCTGGGAGTGGGATTTTTTTTGGGGGGGAGAGGGGTTATAGGAGTAGAGTTTGGCATTTCCCTCTATTAATTTCAGGCATTGTGGGTATCTTCTACCTTACGGTTTAGAAGGGTATGGCAGTAGTAGTGATTTCTTCCCTTCTTACTAGCCTGTTTTTGGACTGCTTTATTCTGAAATTTTCTGGGTTGATTGAACTGTTTTGTAATGTGTTATTATATGCAACTGCACTTCTGTACTTGTTTCTTATGAATCTCTAATGTAGAGGTCCCCTCTTATTTTGAGTTGGGTGGTACGAGAGGGGAGGGGTTCTGATTACAGGGATGGTTAATTTCTGTCGTTTGTTACCTGCTTGTGATTTTGATAATTGTACTGGCTACTATAATGGATTTGTTATTGTTTCTTACTATTTATTGGCTGGTTGGTCATGTTCTAAGAGAATGGAGAATGTCCTACATTGTTGTGTTTAAAATATTGGACTGTATGTTATTGAACTTTGCTCAATAAAATTTATTACACAAAAAAGAGTCATGGGATAGGAGGCAGTATATTCTTGTGATCAGGAACTGGTTAAAAGATAGAAAGTACAGGATAGGGCTAAATGGCCAATTTTCCCAATGGAGAAAATTGGGAACTGTGCTGGTTCCGCTGACTTGGAAATGGGATTAACAAGTGAGATAATCAAATTTGCAGATGACACAAAACTATTCAAAGTTGTTAAAACCCATGAGGATTGTGGAAAACTGCAAGAGGATCTTGATAACATTGGAAGACTGTGCATCCAAATGGCAGATGAAATTTAATGAAGACAAGTGCAAAGTTATGCACCTAGGAAAGAACAACCCAAACTATGGTTACACGATGCAAGGTTCCACATTAGGAGCCACCACCCAGGAAAAAGATTTAGGTGTCATTGTGGATAACATTTTGAAACCCTCTGCCCAGTGTGCAGCGGCAGCCAAGAGAATGTTTGATATCATAAAGAAAGGATTAGAGAATAAAACAAAGGATATTATAATGCCTCTGTATCATTCCATGGTGCAACCACACCTTGAATATTGTGTGCAATTCTGGTCACTGTATCTTAAAAAGGATATAGCATTATTAGAAAAAGAATGGAGAAGAGCCACCAAAATGATAAAAGGGATTTAAGGATACCCTATAAAGAGAGGCTAAAAAGGTTAGGACTCTTCAACCTGGAAAGGAGACGGCCGAGGGGAGATATGATAGAGGTCTATAAATTAATGAATGGAGTGAAGCTATAGGGTAACCTATTTATGACTAATAAGAGAAAACAAAATTCACTCAAAGTGTAGTCAAACTCTGGAATTTGTTACTGGAATATGTAGTAAAAGCTGTTAGTGTAGCCAGATTTAAAAAAGGTTTGGACAAGTTCCTGGAGGAAAGGTCCAAAAACCATTATTAAAGAGGACACGGGATATCCACTGCTTGACCCAATACAAGCATTGTGGAACCTGTATCATTTGGTGAAACTGCTAGGTACTTTTGTTCTAGAATGGTTACTGTTGGAAACAGGATACTGGGCTTGATGGACCTTGGTCTGACCCAGTATGGTATATCTTATGTTCTTAGGATCTTATGAACTGTTAGGCTCCAAAATGATTCTTCTTAGAATGATTGCACCACAGCTATTGCATTGAATACATGACATGCTGTTTTAAGATGGTTATAAAGCTTTTCAATGACAAGAAGAAAAGATGGGTGTTACACCTAATTGGAGGACAGATGTCAGTCTATACGTTGACCATATAGGCAATGCAACCCTGGGGTGGGTGGGGTGAGGGGTAGGGTCGGTGGGAATTTAAGTGGCCCTGACCAGTACCCCTTATATGAACTGAGGGCACACTCAGATTTCTGATTTATAAAGGCTATGCAACTAATGTAGGCAAGATAAAGTTTCCTCATCTTATAACCAAAATTTAGGCTGTTGCCATTAGATTGTAAATCAAGCTGACTGTGAACAGATAGAAATGTGATTGAGAAAGAAAGATAGGGGGAGCAAGGTTTCTTTTTTTTTTTCTGGTTCCTCTGTGTTTGTCCCCCTCCCTTGGTGCAATTACCATAATACACCGCAGTGCCTAAGAAGAATCATGAGAGAATAAGACAGGTAAGCAATAGGCAAGGAAAAAACAGCCAAATAGTAAAGTTAGAAATCTTAGCTTTGTAGAGTCTGTCGCGATGAACCCTACACTACCATCTAAAACACTTTAGTAAAGATGCCCCTTAGTATGTACTGATGATGCACTTGCTCAATAAATATTGTGTTAATTGAAATCTCCCATTGTTATTATGTTACCAGCTTTATTTGCTTTTCTTATTTCTGGTAACTTTCAGTCTGTTCTTTGTCCTTTACAAGTGGATGGTAGTATAAGCCCATTACTATACTCTTCCCAATCACACATGGAGAGGGCAGTTTCTAATGTGTGTTAAGGGAATAACACATGAAATTTGCCCCTTATTGCGCGCTAAAAGGCAAGGGATTTTTGCCCTTATATGGCAGCTTTAATGCTAGCAGTAGCTTCATGAAACTACCATTAGGGCACAAGCAGTGCCATTTTAAGCCTGCTGCTAGCAGAGGGAGGAACAAATAGGGACCTTTCCTGCCTGAAGACCACTAGATCGCCACTGAGAGAAGCAGGCCTAGGGGGCCTATCGGGAGGTTTGGAGGTCTCACTTGGGGGCATCCCTTGAGGGGAAAGAAGTCCAAAGGATAACTTTGAGGTGATGGTGGATCTTGACTTGGAAATTGGAGGAGTCTTTGAGAGCATGAGGGATTTTTATTAGGAAAGGGGGGATTCCATAGCATTTAAAGTAATGATGGTCCATTTAAGAATGCAGCAAGGAGCATCAGACCATGTATTTAGTTTATCTTTATGTTTAACCTTTTTCCTGGCACTACCACAAAAACACTATTATTTTCTTAACAGTGTTCTTTTTCTTATTACATGCAATGACTGCACGATGTAAGTATAGTGTCAATAGTTTCAGAGTTTGTCTTAATAGTTTTTTTATCGATGTTCCTATACAGGAACATTGCCAAGAAATTGTACATTCAACCCATGCAAGAGAACATCCTACTAGAACGCAAAAATGACAGATAAATCAAGCAGATACCAGTGACTAATGATACAGTATGCATGTCTGTCATTTGTGGTAGTCCACAAAGCACATTTTGCCCTTATCAGAGTGAAGCCGGACCTTGCAGACCCTTCACATGACTGTAGTGTTCTTCGAACACATGCAACAGAGTCCCTGCGTACAGCTGATGCATTCATGAAGTAACTCCTGTGCCTGCCGGACATCTTTTGGCAAGTTGGCTACGAGATTTGATCTGATTGAATGTTCCTGAATGGCAGTGCCCTTCAAGAGACACAAGGTGATGTCATGTCTGAATGTCAGATGATCCATGTCACTTCCATGAAGGTGACAGTGTATTTTCCAAGCAGCCACGACAGATACATTGAGGACATTTGTGAATTGTGGCCACCACCATTTCTTTCCATGCACAGATGGCCTGTAGCTTGCTAAGAGCCTGTCCATGAGATCCACTCCACCCATTCCTTCATTATAGCGCTTCACCACAAAGGGTTGAGACACATCAACATCTGATGTACCCTTGACTCAGTGACGTGCGGTTTGAAGTGGGTCATTGTGAGATTGTTGCTGGCAATGCAGACAACAGAATTGTCATGCCACTTTGCTACACAGACTGACCCATCACATCGGTAATCATAGTCTCCTCATTGGCCACTGTTCTTCATGTCCTTTGTACTTTGAAGTTCTTTGTGTGCTCCACCAGTTCTCTGTTCCCGAATGGTTCCTGTAGCCGCAACATTTCTCTCTGCGAGTGACTTAATCAGTGGGTAACTTGTAAAGAAATTATCAAAGAGCAGGTGTTGATGAATTACATCTGAATGCTTTTCAATAACATCAACCATATTTTATTTATTTATTTATTTATTTTTATTCTCTTATATACTGCGCTATTCTGCATCAGTACGGTTTATGGTTTATGACCCTGGAGCCCAGAGGTTCCATCGAAAGCGTAGAACATTCTCGTCCGGTGTCAGCTTGTTGTAAGGGTAGCCATCGATGCCACACATACACCACCACTTAAAACCAAATCTAATCGGTTTTCCTCTTATAAACATTTTCATGCTGTGGCGGCCAAAGTACGGTGTCATAGACTTGTCAATACTCAATTCATGGTGGAAAAACCCAAACTGCACCAAATTCATGTTGACAGCAGTAATAAGTGGAGCAACCTTAGCAGTCTTGTAGCCTGCTTTGAGTTCAGCATTGTCAGCCAAGTGAAAGTATTTTTTGATGGTCTGATACCTCTTGCTGCTCATGGCCTCAAGGAAAATAGGCATGCCTAGATCTTGCTGACTGCTCCAGTAGTCTGACTCCTGTGGCAGGACGTGATAGCCAGACAACAGCAGGATTCCCAGAAAGTGACAAATTTCATCCACTGTGACTTGAAACACTGTCGTTCTTATCTCGGTTAGTGTAAAGGTTGCTTTGCATTACAATTTCCATCGGAATTTTGTCATCGAATATAAGGCTTCATATGGAAAATGGAGAAAGCAACAACAGAACAGGAAACCTGTCAGGTAAATGACTTGGTACCAGTGTTGAAATTACCTTAGTGAACTTTGTTGACTTTTTTCCACTGAATTGCCTGTTTCTGCTTCAGATTCTTACACTTTTTTGCTGGAGGGCTGCTTTCATCTTCACTAACACTCTCATCTTCGTCTGTCTCCTCTGCTATCACTTCCAGTTCGCCAGCAGTTTCAAAGAGGTCATCATTGTTCAAATTGTCAGGAACATCTTCGACATCACTGTCAGCTGCAGAATCACCTGCAGATGGCGGCAACACAATAATGGTTGTCAGATGAGTTAAAAGTTCAACAGTTGACATAACATCTTGGACTGTAACTGCCCGATGACCTTTGCTACGTCTGGTGCCATAGAAGCTTCTTGTATCCATTGTTTATCAAAACTGAAGGAATTATCTGAAAACAATGCACATTGGTAATTATTAGTCGTCTTTTGGATAATCCTGGCAGTGTTCCTATATAGGAACATGATACATATACATAAAATTTACCCCCATCAGAAATCAAATAAAATGTGAATGCACCTGTGCAACACGACCAAGCATGCCCCGTACACAATGATCAGCATCAAAATGTAAAACAACCAAGTATCTCAAAATTATAACTGCTAAATTTGACTTACACTCAAATTGTAAAAAATGTGAAAATTTAAGTAAAATTAAAACTGTTGTGCAAATGAGACCATTTAATGTTTGCACTGCTGTTAAATATGACATCCCTCTGAGATTCCCTCCTTCTCACACTATCTGAAGTTTCCCTCCACTACCCTAATCTATATTTTCTGGGTGATTTTAACATCCACATATATGCCCCCACAAACCCTGTGACAAGCTCTTCATTACGCATCTCTCAGATCTACATCTCTCTCAGCATGTTGCACTTTTCACTCACTCTGCTGGTCACACTCTTGACCTGATCATAACCTCATCTCCCTTGGACGGATCACATCTCTTTTCAGTGTTAATTTTCCCCTAGCATGTTGCTCTACAGATCAACATTATTTAAATGTGCCCTAATAAATGCACATTCCATTCAGAGCAAGATTCACACGCTTTCTGACTACATCAGTGACCTGTAGATTGATATAATGTGCATAACTGAAACAAGGCACACGGACACCAATCATGTTATACTAAACCAGATACACTCACAAGCATGTACAGCACACAACTACCCTAGAACAACTAAAAGAGGAGGGTAGTCCTCATTATGGTGAAACAGCAGCTAAATTTCATCATGCTATCCACCCATAATACAGAAAGAAGCAACATCATAACTGTAATCAACAAAAACATCACAGTCTGCCTTACATACTGCGCCTCAAATGCCACTGAAGAAGAGTATCAGACATCTTAGAAAAAGTATGTTTTCATTCAATTTCACGGAAACCCCTCATTATATTAGGGGGTCTAAACCTAGCATCTTTGCCCCCAAATATGCTAGCTCCTTCTTGGACACAATGGAGGCTCTTCACTACATGCAAATAACATAAGCCCCAACCCACAATAAAGGAGGTATCTTAGACCTCATCTTCATACCAAATCATATGCTGGAAAAAGACCTCATAACCCAGCCTACCACATCTTCAGACCACTCCATGATTGTTTTTAACATAAAAACCTCCACGTCGACAGATAAGCACGAACAAATGCAGAACATTTAAACAATCGACAATAGAACATTCCTGTAGCATGTGTTGCCACACATTGAATTTAGCATGACAAATCTGGAAGCCATCACTGAAAACTGGAATAATAACATATACAAAGTCGTGGTTTCTCCATACAAGAAGACACCCAAACACAGGAAACATGTAGCACCATGGTGCTCAGTGGAAATCAATGACTCAAATGGAGCACTATGGAAATTAGAGTGTTCTTGGCGACAAACTAAAACCTCTATATAACGTCCCATCTGTGATGTCATTAAGAATTATAATATCTTTTATGCTATCTATGTTGATGACATAATGATTTACACTCCTTTCAATTTGGATAATCCAGACTACATGACTATAGTCACCTGCCTTCAAGATATGATTACTTGGCTCTCTCATAACAACCTATTTCCTTTACCCACCTCAATAAATCAATCTAACAAATCATGCTATACTTATCAGGAAAGAAGTAAAATACCTTGGAGCCACTTTGGACTGCAATCTTAGCTTCCAACCTAACATCAGTAAGACTACAAGAAAAGCGTTCTACAAATTAGCCATAATACGTAGACTTAAACCCCTCCTCAGTGACTATCTGCCAAGCTGTTATTTCACCAATACTGGACTACTGTAACATTATTTATCTTGGCCTTTCAAAGCAAACTATAAGGCCTCTCCAATTGGTTCAAAACACTGTGGCCCGTATCATATCAGGCTCCACCTGGCATGATCACATCACCCCTATTTTGAATCAGCTCTATTGGCTTCCAATCATATCTCATATTTGCTTCAAAACTATACTAAATATCTTTAAAATTAAACATAACTTATCTGCTGACAGTCTGAAGCCTCTCATCATTCTCGACTCTAGTGACAGACCTAGGAGGCTTAGTACTACTGATACTATACATACTTCTTCATACACCAAAACCATTCATTCTACTTCAGCAAGGGCTCTATCCCTTGCAGCATCTGCCCTATGGAACTGTCTCCTGGGTGCCCTGAGAGCTGTTACAGAAATTAAGGACTTTCGGAAGCAGCTAGAGACTTTTCTATTCAGAAATCACTTTGAGACTATCTATCAGGATATCAATAATTAATAGTGTTTTGTAGTATTAGTATTTGTATCCTGTATGCCTCCTCCCTTTTTTCTTATTTGTAATGTACTTACCTTTTATGTGAACCACTTTGATTGAAGAAGAAGGCGGTATACAAAACCTGTTACATAAATAAATAAATAAATAAATTAGAAAACCTACAAAAAATATATATTTTTTTAAATATAATGCCATGCTAAAAAAATACAACCACCTAATACAAAGTTGAATTAGAGAATGCCACACAAATCTCATCATGAAATTCCTCAACAAATGGAGAGAATTATTTGACATAGTACGCACAATCACAAAAGAACCCACCCAGGTGAAAGATTTCAGCATAATTAACCTGCAAAAGATGGCAGACTTCCTGGAAGTAAAATTCAAACATACAACATATATCCCTAAACAACTAGACAACCCACACACAAAAATGCCATGGCAATGTAAAATGAGACTCATTCTATATACCTACTGCAGAACAGCTAGACAACATCATAGCTCATGATAGTGGTGATTTGTCAAAGTAGCTGAATGACTGACATACAGGCTGGAGGTTAAAGTTGTGGCCTATGCTGATGACATCTACACTGATGATATATTAATTTATTCCCCTGATCGGGAATCTTCTCGTCCTGCTTTGTTTAATATTATTGAAAAGTACTCTAGTTTTGCTGGTTATAAAATTAATAAACAGAAAACAGAATTATTTCCATCAAATATACATATGACACTTGAGGCAACTCATCGACTTACATTGACTTGTGCACCAAATAAGATCAAATGTATTCGTTCTCCTCTTCTTTCCTGCTGTTCTACTCACCCAAGTTTTCCACTGTCTCCTCACAGCAATGACAAAAATGAACAGGAAGCAGCATGTATATATAGCTGTCAAAAAGGGGCTAGGGTAGGAAAGTTTGCACTAAGAGGTCTGTCTACTAGGCCGTGATAGGTGATAAGTGATAAGTGACACGTCAAATTAGTGAAAATAATGCTGCTTTCTAGGCCGTGATAGGTGATAAGTGATAAGTGGCACGTCAAATTAGTGAAAATAATGCTGCTTTAGTTGCAGAGGCCATGCATTATCTGTTAGGGGTGTGCACAGCAGATAACGCCGTGAAAGTAATAATAATGGGTGATTTCAATTACCCAGGCATCGACTGGGTCAGTGTCACAACAGGACATGCTAGGGAGATAAAGTTCCTAGATGAAATAAATGACTGCTTCTTGGAGCAGCTGGTTCATGAACCAACCAGAGGGGAAGCAATATTAGACCTAGTCCTTAGTGGAACACCAGATGTAGTGCAAGAGATAAGGGTGTTGGGGCCACTTGGCAATAGTGATCATAGCATGGTCACCTTTGATTTAATTAGTGGAGGAGGGATAGTAAGGAAATCCACAGTACTACCCTTTAACTTTCGAAAGGGAGACTATGATAAAATGAGGAAAACAGTTAAGAAAAAACTAAAAGGAGCAGTTGCAAAGGTTAAAGACGTACATCAAGCTTGGGTGTTGTTGAAAAATACTATCTTGGAAGCCCAGACCAGCTGTATTCCACGCTTTAAGAAAAGTGGAAGGAAGCCCAAAAAACTGCCAGCATGGTTTAAAGGTGAGGTCAGAGAGGCTGTTGTTGCCAAAAAAGCATCTTTCAGGAAATGGAAAAAAGAGCCAAACGATGAAACCTGGAAACAGCACAAGCACTGGCAAGTCAAATGCAAGGCAATGATAAGGCAGGCAAAGAGAGAATTTGAGAAGAAGCTTGCTGCGGAAGCAAAAACGCGAAATAAAGACCTTTTCAAGTACATTCGTAGCAAAAAACCTGTGAGAGAGTCAGTTGGTCCATTAGATGATAAAGGGGTTAAAGGAGCACTAAGAGGCGACAAGGCGATAGCGGAAAGACTGAATGAATTCTTTGCTTCGGTCTTTACTGAGGAAGATGTAGGGATGTTACCCATGACTGAAGTGGTATTTAAAGGTGTGGAAGAATTGAAGGAAATATCGATACATCGGGAAGATGTCTTACAACTATTAGATAAACTGAAGAGTAGCAAATCACCTGGGCCGGATGGTATACATCCAAGGGTGTTGAAAGAACTGAAATTTGAGATTGCAGACCTGCTATCAGTAATCTGTGAACTATCATTAAAATCATCTCTAATACCTGAGGATTGGAGGATCGCCAATGTAACACCAATTTTTAAAAAGGGTTCGAGAGGTGATCCGGGAAACTACAGACCAGTGAGCCTGACATCAGTACCGGGAAAAATGGTAGAAACCATCATAAAGAATAAAATTACACAGCATGTAGATAGTCACGACCTAATGGGAGACAGTCAACATGGCTTTAGACAAGGAAGATCTTGTCTTACTAATCTGTTATGTTTTTTTGAAGGAGTGAATAAACAGGTGGACAAAGGTGAGTCGGTTGATATTGTGTATCTGGACTTTCAGAAAGCCTTTGACAAAGTCCCTCATGAGAGACTTTTGGCAAAACTAAAGAGTCATGGGATAGGAGGCAGTGTACTACTGTGGATCAGGAACTGGTTAAAAGATAGAAAGCAGAGGGTAGGGCTAAATGGCCAATTTTCCCAATGGAGAAAGGTGAATAGTGGTGTACCCCAGGGATCTGTGCTGGGTCCGCTGCTTTTTGACATATTCATAAATGAACTGGAAAGTGGAATAACAAGTGAGGTTATCAAATTTGCAGATGACACAAAACTATTTAAAGTTGTTAAAACCCAGGAGGATTGTGGAAAATTGCAAGAGGATCTTGATAAATTGGAAGACTGGGCATCAAAATGGCAGATGAAATTTAATGTGGAGAAGTGCAAGGTTATGCACCTAGGGAAGAACAACCCAAACTATGGTTACACGATGCAAGGTTCCACATTAGGAACCACCACCCAGGAAAAAGATTTAGGCGTCATTGTGGATACCTTGTTAAAACCCTCGGCCCAGTGTGCAGCGGCGACCAAGAGAGCAAATAGAATGCTAGGTATGATAAGGAAAGGAATGGAAAATAAAACAAAAGATATTATAATGCCTCTATATCGTTCCATGGTGAGACCGCACCTTGAATATTGTGTGCAATTCTGGTCGCCGTATCTTAAAAAGGATATAGCGATTTTAGAAAAGGTTCAGAGAAGAGCCACCAAAATGGTAAAGGGGATGGAAGGCTACTCCTATGAAGAAAGGCTAAAAAGGTTGGGGCTCTTTAGCCTGGAGAAGAGACGGCTGAGGGGAGATATGATAGAAGTCTATAAATTAATGAACGGAGTGGAACGGGTAAACGTAGATCGATTGTTTACCTTATCAGAATATGGAAAGACTAGGGGACATGCAATGAAGCTACAGGGTAAACTATTTAAGACTAATAAAAGAAAATATTTTTTCACTCAACGTGTAATCAAACTCTGGAATTTGTTACCGGAGGATGTAGTAAAGGCTGTTAGTGTAGCTGGGTTTAAAAAAGGTTTGGACAAGTTCCTGGAGGAAAGGTCCATAAACCATTATTAAGAAGGGACCCAGGATATCAATGCTTGAACCAGTACAAGCATTGTGGAACCTGTGTCCCTTGGGGAAACTGCTAGGTACGTATGACCTAGATTGGCCACTGTTGGAAACAGAATGCTGGGCTTGATGGACCTTGGTCTGACCCAGTATGGCATATCTTATGTTCTTATGTTCTAAGATCGAAGCGTGGCAACACAGTGGAGGCAACTAACACCACCCATTGAGGTGGTGTTAGCCGAACCCACGATGTCTCCAAAATCAGCAGTTATCGCACGCTGCCGGCACTTGTGGTAATCGCTCATTGCAGACACACCCACTATCCACCCACACCCCGTTCACTCAAGCGACTAATGCGCAGTCTGCAGATAGCGCAGGAAATCATTGTGCTATCAGCAGTTGCCCCGCGTTAGCTGTTAGCATGGCATGCTTTTCCTGAGCTATCGGCATGTTAACATCTAACACACCTTAGTAGACAGACCCCTAAGTATGCTCGATGGCTCATGTCATGTTATGAACAATTCACATGTAATTTTTATTTTATTTTATGTATTTAGCTCACTTCTTTCCAGCAGTAGTTCATGGCAAGTTACATTGAAGTAATGAGATTGTTCACTATTGTTGCTGGGCACTAAAAGGCACATTATTTATGCATGCCAACAGCAATATCAAGTGATTCGGAAATATTTTAGAATCACACTTCTTTTTCCACAAATTTAGTAAATACAGCTTTAGCGTTCCACCATGAATGCATGCTAAATGCTGCAGCTAATGCTCAATAGCAGCCAAAAAATCATTGCAATTCAGTGTATCAGCCCCTCGTTTAGGAGCTAAGCTAATATTCTGCTAAAACTTAATATTCCCATAGACATTTTAACACAGCTGGTATATATACTGTATAATTCAATTGAAAGTTATACTGATCGAAAGATAATAGGTTACAATTAGTCTAAGTTGCCAGTAAAGAGATGTAAATTTAGAATTCAGTTTATGGCACATATGTCCCTCTCTCTGCATTGCAGCATTTTCAAGAACAAAGCAAACGGTTCCATAGCCTTACGAGTGCTTGTGCTGAACACAGTTGGAATGGCAACAGATAACGCCAGAAGAAACCTGACCTCAGTAAAGGAAGCAGTATCTCTATAAAAGAAAAAAAAATAATTGAACATATAAAACAGTAAAGTTGCTAGAGATATTTCTTTCAGTTGATTTACAGGCATCAGTTTTCATACCTATAAATCCATGGGTCTATAATTGGGACACGTATCTGGTGAGCCACTCCTGCTGACTGGATAAGTACCGCTGAAGAGGATATTCACTGATTCTATATGGATAGTGCCTCTGAATATCCTGGCCACCTTGGCACTACCTGGGTTGTACTGCGGGGCTCCTGGGCAGAGCATGGCCAGTCCTCAGAGTGATTTATAAAGTGGCAATTTTCAGTGCCACTATACACACATAGCCATCCACATAGCAAAAAGCTGTCCTAAGTGGCCATTCAGACAGGAGGTAATTTTAGAAGGAGCAGCGTAAAGTTATACATTATCAATGTGTGTAGATCACTTATTTTCAGTGACTTATGTAGGTAGATGGACCTTTAGGTATGTAGTTTAGCTAGTTGCTATTCCACAAGAACACGCATTAGGCTAACTGTGCATACTTTCACTGTGGCTGTGCAGAGGGGCAGAGCTTGGGAGGAGTGTAAATCTATATATGTAAGTTAAAAATATTATAACTTACACATTCCTTAAAAATCTAGGTGCTGCGTTTATACCAGCCCTAGGATTGGTGTAACTCATTGTGCCTAGATTTTCCATGTGTATCCAAACACTTATGTCCCTGTTTTATAAAGTTAAGTACATATGTACTTGACTTCATAACATAAGCACAATAGACAAATGGCAAGCCATGTGTTAACTAGACGCAGCTTCACAAAATTACCCGTGACAGGCTGTGAGGGCCAGATATTGGTGCTGAATATCTGTTTTTTATTTAGCTACAGTGGCTAGCATTTAAGGAAAAATAGCTGACCACCATGGTTAATTATTGATCTCTCATTTTTTTATGTTTGTAAATGAACCTTATTCATGTAAACAACAATTTTATGCATATACACATCAAATTGATGTGCATAATGAAATGAGCCCAAATGTGATAATGTAAAAATTTATTTAAAATTGGCTAAATGAATTAAAAAAGAAAAAATTGGGGAACTGCATATTTCTGATAGATTCAGTACCCTAATATACTGTGCCATACTTTATCTTAGAAGACAAAAAGGTTTAAGACAGGATAGAAGACAATATTTTAGTGCCATACGAGGTGTAATGAAAAAGTATTGAGACTTGTGTAGCTATATTTATTTATTTATTTTATTTATTTAATGTCTTTTTTATACCGCGCTCTTTAGAATCAGTGTGGTTTACAGTTAACAACTTGTGCAGTGCAGACAGGACCTACACTGGACTTACAATGAACAGGGGTTTCTAAACGGGACTGACAGGGTAACTATATAACAATACAACACACTACGATGCGGTATTAAACATGCAGTGACCTAGTTATATGCTCTGCATGTGCAGAGTATAGCATGGCTGCAGTACACCTGTACTTTTTTAATCACGTGATGTTTGGTATCGTGTAAAAGCAGTTTGTTAGATTTATGATGAGTGAAAAAAATTGAACAGCGAATTTGCATTAAATTCTGCCAGAAAATTGGAGATTTGTGCAAAAAAACATATGACAAGTTACAGCAAGTGTATGGTGATGAATGCATGAGTCGTGCTCGAGTTTATGTCTAGTACAAACATTTCCAAGAGGGCCACCAAAGTGTTGACAGTGACGAATATTCTGGAAGGCCATCCACGACCATCCAAGACAAAGTTGAAGCAGTGTGTGTCGCAATATGCTCAAATCATCGATTGACTATCAGGGAATTTGCTGAGAACATGGACTTCAGTTTTGGGTTGGTACAGTCCATTCTTACTGTTGATTTAGGGATGTGATGTGTGTCTGCAAAATTCATGCTGAAACTCATGTTCTCTGATCAAAAAAGAAGATCAACTGTCTGCAGTTAGGAAGTTGTTGGAATGTGTTGAAAATGACTCAGATTTTATCAAAAAAATTACAATGTGTAACAAATTTTTACTTTTTTCTTGTTCCTGGGTAATAAGTGTTATTTTCTGATATCTTATGTCTCAAAACCATAGGAAATGGCAATTATGGCCCACAAACACGGCTTTTGGGACCAGGTGAGTGATATTTTTGAAAACTACCTATTTTGCAGGACATTCTAGATAGATTTAGTGCAAAGTAAACTTGGAGTACTTTTTGGGAAATTCTAGAAATTTCTAGAGCTTTCCAGAACTTTGCAAAACTTTTGGAACTTTGTATAACTTTTGAGAACGTTTAATAAAATCCTTTTGGTGACCATTATAACGTCACTTCTGCCTTGCATCTAGATAAACAACGGATTTGCGCGGAGTGAGCACAGTTGTTCAGTAGCCTCCTTACTGACTGGAAACCTAGGAGCAAGCAACAACAACACGTGTCTTAAGCTCACCAGTTTATTTTCATTATAGCTTCTTATATGGACTGACATGGCATCAAGAGGCTGTAAGCATCCGGCAGATGCATTTTGCTATGTCTGTGGCGATTTTATCAAGACAAGAGCAAAAAAAGTACTCCGTGAAAGCATCTGCCAAGATGTATGAAGCTTACAAGGCATATTTCGGAATGCCTGTTGGGGATCAGGACAAACCCTGGGCACCTCATTTCACTTGTGAGCACTGCAAGAAAGCTCTGGAAGGTAAGATGGACAATTGTTGCTGGCTTAGACTGTGGCATTTTATGTTATAAAATCTTTATTGTTATTGAATATTTACATAATATAAGAAATATTTAGCAAGAACATCAATTCAAATTAATTTTATCATCATAATTATATTATAATATATATATAATATAAAATATAATTTTATATTTTCACATGTTTATCTTTTCTTTGGCAGGATGGTACAGAGGGGAAAAGAGTGTCAGGAAGTTCACTATCCTAAGAATTTGGTGGGAACCTACTGACCACTTGAGCAATTGCTACTTCTGTAAGATCGGACTGGCAAGAATGCTCCTTCTGTCATGTATCCGAGCATTCCTTCATTCATTGCCCTGGTGCCACACTGCCCAGAACTCCCTGTAGCCACTCCTCCACAGAGAAAGCAGCTTTTTTCAGAAGAAAGCAGCAATTCACAAAATGAATAAGACGTTGCAGAATTAGATTACAATATCAGAGGTGGAGTTGATGAGAGAAACCCTTACTAACTGAACCAAAATGACATCAATGACTTGGTCACCAAGTCCAATGCCGAGTTTTTGATGTCCAGGTTCAAGCAGTGGAACTTGTTGGATGAAAGTGTGCAAGTCACGGGAGTGCACTGCTGGTGTGTGTGGAGGTGCGGCCCTGACCATCGGGCTAGTGTGCTTTGGAGCCTGTACCTGATCCCCGACGCTGCAGTACTTCCTGACTCTACCGGGCAGGCGTGCCCAGGGCAGCTTGCTCTAGTGGGACCCTTCAGGGTATATATGTTCGTTGTTTTCTTCTCCGCGATTGTGGAGCACGATTGCGGGGCGTGTTTGAAGGGGCGTGTCTAAAGGGGCAGGTTTAGCCCCTTAGACGCCCCTTCGACGCAACTGCGACGCGTGCAGCGCCTGGGTGTGTGTTTCGGAGTCCTGTTATTTGTTAAGATCTGTGGCTGTTTGATTTTGAGTCCTTATAGCTATTATGGGTAAACGTAAGGGTAAACCTCAGCCCAAACCTCCGGAGGCCGGTTTTGGGGATAGTAAGTTAACCAGTCCTCTGGATAAACACTTTGCACCTAAACTGTTGGCACAATCTTCTCCCAAAGGGGCTTCTTTAAGCCCGGGTGGGAGGTCTCCCCCTCCTTGTCCTATTCCGTTGGATAATGCAACGACTGGGTTATTTTCTGATATCCGCAGGATGGATAACTTAATCTCTTTCCCTACTCCTGTACACCTTCCGACACTGGAGGGTGTTGTGGAACTTCCTGTTTTGCTTCCTGATGAGAATGTCACTTTAAAAGATTTATGGCGGGCCTTAAAGTGTATCGATACCAAGGTCTCGGTCGCTGTAGGCTCTTTATGTAAATATACTCAAGAGGCTGCTGCTTCGTTACAACAGCTTGATAAGAAAGTGTCCTTGATTGATTCTGCTGTTGCCAAATTGGAATCCCAGGTTTCTCCCCTTCAATCGGCAAATGTGTTGGGAATTAAAGACTCCCTGATTTTACATACTAAGGTAGAAACCTTAGAGAATTCGATTCGGGCTTACAATTTGAGATTCTTAAATTTTCTTCAGACTTCTTTACTTTCCCCTAAAATTCTTTTAGACAAATACCTAAAGGAAGTTTTAGTTATATCTGATCCTGTTGAGGTTTGGCAGATTTATTATATTTCTGCCGCTTCAAAAAAAGTGAATCCCATTGAGGGAGATCTGGATGAAATTGTTCCCTCAGTGGCCAATATTACGGCTTTTTTGGAAGATTCCCTTGATTTAATCTCAGTTCGTGCTACTTTATTGGTCACTTTTTCATCTTTATTGATGAAAGAACGTATCCTTAAAGCCTTTTTTAAGGTTAAGACGTCCAAATTCTGCGGACAGACGATAAATATATTTCCCGATGTCTCACGCCCTACGCAGCTGCGTCGGTGGCAATTCTTGGCTCTTAAACCTCGTGTGTTAGCTATTGGGGCTTCGTTTTTTTATGATTCCCATGTAGATGTGTTATAAATTATGACAATGCCTCTTATAATTTTCAGGACGTGTCCCATCTAGAGAAATTCTTAACGGATAAATTGGGCTCGGGGGGGGGGGGGGGTTGGAGATGTGTAAAATACCTCCTGTATTGTGGTCCTTTTGGACTTGTTTGCCTTTCATCCTTGTTGGATGTTATGTTTCCTAATTTAAGGGTACAGTTGGCGCTCTCTTGATGTGGGCTTCATTGGTGTTCGTTTTTGTATCTTTGCTTTTTTCTAGATTTGTTATGTGACGGAATATCTATTTCTTTCCATTATCTTGTATAATGTATTTTGTTAAAACCTAATAAATTAAAAAAAAAAAAAAGAAAGTGTGCAAGTCACAAGTGAAAGAAAGTGTCACCACACTTTTTCTAGCTTCTTCACTAGTCAAGTTGGGCTCTGCTTTTGACACAATGTGATTGGTCTGTTTGACACTATTGGAATTGCATGTAACCCAAAGGAGTGGTGCCTGTTTATTGACAACTCTTCCAGGAACCTGAAAGCCATGCTGCTACATAACGGGAACAAGAACTCTTCTCTTCCCCTAGCTTACTCAGTTTGCCTCAAAGAAGATTACAGCACTGTCAAGCCTTACTAGAAGCCTTGAAGTATGCTGAGTACAGCTGGGAGGTTATCGGAGACTTTAAAATGGTAGCATTTCTGATTGGTCTCCAAAGCAGTTTTACCAAGTTTCCCCTGCTATCTTTATCTTTGGGACAGCAGGAACACCGCACACACTACCACAAGCGGGACTGGCCATAGTAAACCAAATTTTCTGTTGGGACAAAGAACGTGAAGTGGGAGCCACTGGTGGAACCACAGAAGGTGCTGATGCCACCACTGCACATCAAATTGGGCATTATGAAACAATTTGTTACAGCTCTAGAGAAAGAGTCGACAGCCTTCAAGTACCTTCAAGACTTCTTCCCTAAACTGTCTGAGGCAAAGGTCAACACTGGTGTCTTTGTTGACCACAAATAAAATATATTCTTGAGTGCATGGAATTTCCCAAGCTGCTTACTAGGAAGGAGAAAGCAGTTTGGAACAGCTTTGTTGTGGTGGTTCGTGGCTTTTTGGGAAATCACAGGGCTGAGAACTATGTAAAGCTGTTTGACCTGGTTAAGAATTATTGTACGACAAAATGGGCTGCAGGATGTCTCTCAAAGTCCATATCCTTGATATTCATCTTGATAAATTCAAGGAGAACATGGGAGTGTACTCAGAGGAGCAAGGCAAACATTTCCACCAGGATATATTGGAATTTGAATGCTGCTACCAAGGACAGTATAACAAGAACATAATGGGAGACTACATCGGGTGGCTTATTCATGAAAGTGATTTACAATATAATCATAAATGTCAAAAATCTACTCACTTCTAAATGTTTTATGGTCTTTCTTGAATAACTTAAATATAAGTAAATATTATATGTTGTGGGTTTTTTTATTTTATGTGAACAAAAAGGCACAAGTAAGCCTGTTTTAACAATGGGAATACAAAAAATTCACAAATATCAATCTCCTGTTCACAAAAGCAAAGTTTATTGAGAATAATCACCATTTTCCATACTTTTATGTTAAAAGCAATTAGGAAATGACAGTCACTACCCAGAAACAAATATTGTGCTATACAGTGAATTATTACTGGTGATGAATCATTGGTTTATGATTATTATCTGAAAACTAAGGCTCAATCCTCACAATGGAAGACTCTAAACTCTTCCAGACCCAAGAAAGCCCATTAGGTGAAGAGCAATGTCAAGATCAAGCTTACAGTTTTCTTTGATTACCAGGGTATTGTTCATCATGAGTATGCTCCAAACGGCCAAACCATGAATAAGGAGTACTACTTCCAAGTTCTGACTCGTTTGAGAAATGCAGTTTGTCATAAGAGGCCAGAGTTGTACAGAAATGGTGAATGGTTGCTTCATCACAATAATGCATCACATCTTGTCCAACAGTTTTTGACCAAAAACCAAATCAAGCAAGTCCATCAGCCTCCATATTCACCTGACCTCGCACCCGGTGACTTTTTCTTGTTTCCTAAATTGAAATTACCACTGAAAGGAAGGAGATTCGATGAGTTAGAGATCATTAAGCAAAACTCAACACAATAGCTTCACAGCATAACGAAAGAGAAATGTTAAAATCGTTCCCAGGAGTGGCAGGAACGCTGGAGGAAGTGTGTTTTATCAGAAGGGGACTACTTTGAAGGAGACTGAGTGCAATAACTGTCAGTCTTACATTGTGTGTGTTATTGTACAAGTCTCAATACCTTTTGATCGCACCTTGTACATATTAAACTTACTCAACAAACCTGTAGAATTATTTTACAGATCATGATTTGATTGGGTTTCACCCTGAACCACTGCCATGAAAACGTGCTTCCACTACAAAACCATGCTTTTCCATTGGTAAATAAACTTTCCAGTGTAATCCTGTCTAAATAAAATGTGGGGAAAACATGACAAAAGCATGGCTGATGGAATTCTTTCTGACTCCACTGTGTGCGTATGTGTGTGTGTGAGTGTATGCATTTGCATATGTGCATTTATATTTACAATGAGCTGGATCCAATGGGCTGCATCCAATATTTGTTGCTAGTTATATTGGAAGCAAGCAGAATAGGCTCATTCACGCAGGGTAGGGGATTGGAGAACTGCAAATAGAGGCTTTATGTAAACTCTGAAAAATGTTCAGACATATTAGCCTTCCTTTCAGCTTCCAATCAGTAGAATCATGAAAAAAGCAACATAATTGTCAATACTAAACTCTTGAGTGCGGAGCATATCTGACAGTGTCCCCTAAACCTTTGACCCTGGGTATGTTCCTAGCTTGCCAATGTTGTAATCTAGCGCTGCTCTTGGCAACAGATATTGGATGACAGTTCAATTCAGTCAGTCGTTTTCACAGTAAAACAATAAAATATATACAATAAGATATTCACATATAAAAATACAAATAAAATGATTTACCAAACCTGCACCTAAAGCAAAAATATAAAACCATTATGCCCAGTAGTACGAAAAATCTCATTATAGCATGGATTGATTATAAGAAAGCCTTTGATAGCATCACACACTTCTGGTTAATGAATTGCCTTGAAATACAAAATGACTGAGTACATAAAGTTCACTATGCAAATGTGCAACCCACACTCCATTTCAAGCATGATGACGGATAGTTTGTCATCCCTAACATCAAGATCCAGCAAGGAATATTTCAAGGAGACTCCTCCCTTCACCAGCCTTGGTTCTTATAGCACTTAATCTAATTAAGTCATTGGACTATGGATTTGGCCTTAATCTGAAAGATAGTAATGATCCACATTAGATTTACTATTTGTAGATGACTTGAAGCTTGATAGTTCCAGTGTTCAACACCTTGGACAGTGGCTTTCAATCGAGTCCTCAGGGCACAGCCAGCCAGTCAGGTTTTCAGGATATCCAAAATCAATATACATGAGAGAAATCTTCCTCATTGGTATGCAAAACTATCTCATGCATGGATATTCTGAAAACCTGACTGGGTATGCCCCAAGTACTAGGTTGAGAACCACTGACCTAGAGGAGCAATTCTTTGTAGTAAAAAGAATGTTTCTAATGATATCAGGATGGCAAATGTGCTAAGGCGCTAGAGGAAAACTGAGAAAAACTAAAAAGTATCTCTCTGACAGATGACTCTGACATAAGGAACTTGAACAGGAAGGTATATGCAAATATCTAGGAATAGAGGAAGAAGCAACAATCCAGCGTAAATTATAGAGAAAAAAGATCATCTAAGGATATTACAGCAGATTAAAATCAATATTGAAAAGTATTTTAACAGTACAGAATAAGTGTCAAGCCATTAATCAGCCAGCAATTCTTGTATGCTCCTAAAGTTTTGGAATAGGGTGGATCTGTTATTAGAGCTGGAGCTCACTAGGTCTGTGAACTGAAGTTACTGACACCAAAAAAAGGACCTTTCAGGTCAGGTAATTCAGTTCACAGGTATCTAGTGGCCTGAAAGGAGCATTCATCAGCTGGATTAAGACAACATTGAGGTCCAATGGCACTGCAAGAGGCTTGATTGGCGGTTTCAATGGAAGTAAGCCCCATATGAAATGAACAACTAAAGGATGTAGAGATAGGTTTACTTTCTGTATGGTGGTGATGTGCACCAGTCATGCTAAAATGTACCATTAATAGAGTTGGTTTTCAAATCTAACTTGGAAAAATGTAGACAGTATTCAAGCAGTTTTGTGTGGGACAGAGAACAGAATGTGTAGAGTCTTTCTGTCAAACCAGATGGCAAACTTCTTCCATTTAAAATTGTATGACCTAGTGGTATTTCTCCTGGAAGCCAGTATGATCTTTAAGACAATATCCAGCAAGTTCAAAGAAGCCAAGTTCAAAGAAGCCTTAACATCCAAGTTGTGAGGTCTAAGATCTCAATGTTGAGGTGCAAGAGAGTTCCTTAATCCTGCTTTATCGGTGTTAAGAAACTTCACTGAGAGTTCTAGATGAAGAGGGAACCACAGTTGCCTTGACCAAAAAAGAGCTATGAGGATCAGGAATCACTGGTTCCTTCTGAATTTCAAGAGACTTTTCACTATGAAGGGTATTGGAGGATACACAACAGAAAGACTTATCCACAATCGAAAGGGAAGGCATTTGAGGTTGGTTTGCAACATACCTATATTTTGGAGCATAATTGAGGTGTTTTCCTGTTCTATAGAATATCAAACAGATTATTGAGGGGGGTGCCCCATGCTCAAAAGATTTTCTGCATCACACCCATCTCTAGGGATCATTTGTGTGGTTGCAGAACATGGCTCAGCCTGTCCACCAGATCATTTTTGTTTCTTACCAGATATGTTGCCCTGAGTGTCACTCTGTGAATAATGTATACTACCATATTCTAACAGCTTCCCAATATGGGAGATACAGGCCTATTCCTCCCTGATTGTTGATATAAGGGGTAATTTAAGAAGCCCAATCTGCATGCGGTAGCTTTGGAAGAAAAGTGCAACTGTTTTCTCATTAAGCCTTACAACAATACGGTATAAGACCATCTGTTTTAATGGTCTTCAACAAGGTTTGTGCCTGACAAACCTCTGACGAAGGGTAACGAAACACGGCCTGTGTCGGGTTGTCAAGGAATTAATAAAGGCTTTGTCTTTCCACCTTTATCACGCCTTGGACTGGTTGTTTGGTTTTTGTGTGGTATCTGCTTCTGTACTGTGGTATCCAAGTCTGAATGAGGGCATGGCTGAGACATTCCCAGAATCCTGGGCATCACCGCCTGATCTCATAAATGTCATGGACATCCAGCATCATATCCAACCTTAGAGCTGTTTCAGGCAGGAACAAGAGAAGAAAGCACTCCATCATCCCCAGCAGAATATCAATGACAGCAGCAGCAGGATTTGAACGCTGACTGCACTGCTTCTAACCACCTACTTTAGCCATTAGGCTATCTTAAATGCTTGGGCTTTAGGCTACTATTCTGGGGATGTCTATTAGATGCTTCTGCATGTCCATGATTGTAAAAGCATATCTTACCTGGATGTGCCTACTTTTTTTCTAGGCGTTTTAACTTAGACGTCTGAGATTGCATTTGGACATCTTTTCTAAAATTCCCCTCATAATGCATAGATACGCGATTGTCTCTCTGAATTTTTATTAATTGATTCCCCAACTGATCTCTGAAATCCTTTAGAACACTCACATTTGCTTTCCATTCCAGGAAATTGATTTGGTGACATTTCTCCTAGGTGAACCACAATCTACATTTCTCCCAAACCAGACAGGATGCATCTGTCATGCATACGTTTTGGTAAGATGGAATTTGGAAAAAGACATCTTTTGCCAGAATGGAATGGACCGTGCACAATGTAAGAGGGTTTCAAAGCAGTGTAGTGACAGATATGATATCCTGGAGTCAGTGAGTGGCCTGTATCCACTGTGTTCTCAAGGTCTATTGAGCTTTTCTTACTTTGAGATTTGTCAAAGGTGTTGCATGTACTTCTGAGGGCATCTGGCTCAGCATTCTCAATATGTTCCATTCTGATGTCTGATGACTCTTTGATGTTTTTCCACCATGGACACAACTGATCCTTTCTTGAGGAAGACATATTTTAACCTAAGTCATTTCTAGCATAGCTCCTTTGGATTCCAATTGAGTTGACAGGCTTAAATTGGACTTGGGATAATTTGTGATAAACTCTAGAAACTTCAGCACTTATTTGGTTGCTTACACTGATCCTGGAGCTCCTTCCTGAAATGTGTTTTTTACCAGGCAATCATCCAGATAAGCAAACACGTGAACTCGCTGTTTGCGCAGATATGCTGTGACCTTGGTAAGACACTTTGTGAAGAAATCCGGGAGCTAACACAAGTCCAAGTGGAAATATGTGGTGCGGGTACAGTAGTCTCTCTATTATAAATATGAGATACTTCCTGTGGCTGGGCTGTATCTAAATATGGGTGTAGGTATCCTTCAAATACAGAGAATATAGCCAGTCTCTTTTTTGAAGATAAGAAATGAGGGCACTGGGGGTAATCGTTCAGAACTTTTCTCTTATGAGATACTTCTTCAGAGTCTCAGGTCTAGGATGGATAGAATTCCTTCATCTTCTTTGTGATCAGGAAATACATGGAATAATCCTTTAGCTTCTCCCCTAGTAGAATGGGTTTGTCCATATTAGCCTCTAGAAGAGAATAGAGCTTCTTGGATAGTATCTCCTGATCCTGAGAGCTAGTTTAAGAGGCTCTCAGTGGGCAATTTTGTGGAATTTTTGAAATATGTAGATTGTATACTATCCAGATGATTTTTAATATCCAATGGTCAGATTATAAGGGGGCTAAAAGTTTTTGTAAAATCCTAGCCTCTTTCCTACCTGAAAGTTGTCAGGTATGGACACTCAACAACTGGCTATGTACCCATGGAGGCAATCAAAACCTTGTCCCTGTTTTTTCCTAAGGAGCAGGCTGGGATTTATGGGTGCTGTGCTGATGAGTACTTGAACAATATCCCTGTCTAGTTTGGGGGGAGCACGAGGGAGGAGGATGACTACACCAATAGGGATCAGAAAGTGGCAGGCCACATGGACCCTAGCCCCACCATAAGAACATAAGGTATGCCATATCCTGCTTCCAACAGTGGCCAATCCAGGTCACAAGTACCTGGCAGTTTCCCAAAAAGACACATAGGTTCCACAATGCTTGTATTGAGGCAAGCAGTGGATTTCCCAGGTCCTCTTTAAAAATGGTTTATGGACCTTTCCTCCAGGAACTTATCTAAACCTTTTTTTAAAACTCAACTACACTAACAGCTTTTACTATATCCTCCGGTAGCAAATTACGCATTGAGTGAAAAAATATTTTCTCTTATTAGTCTTAAATGGGTTGCACTGTAGATTCATCGCATTTCCCCTAGTCTTTCTACTTTTTGATGGCGTAAACAAGCGATCAATATTTACCCATTCTACTCCATTCACTAACTTATAGACCTCTATCATATCTCCCCTCAGTCATCTCTTTTCCATGTTGAAGAGCTCTAACCTTTTAAGCCTTTCCTCATAGGGGAATCCTTCCATCCCCTTTACCATTTTGGTGGCTCTTTGTACCTTTTTTAATTCCGCTATATCCTTTTCAAGATATGGTGAGCAAAATTGCACAAAATATTCAAAGAGGGGTCGCACCATGGAATGATACAGAGGCATTATAATATCCTTTGTTTTGTTTTCCATTCCTTTCTTTATGATTCCTAGCATTCTATTTGCCTTCTTGGCCACTGCTGCACACTGGGCAGAGATTTTCAATGTGTTATCCACGATGATGCCTAAATCTTTTTTCTGAGTGGTGGTTCCTAGTTTGGGTTGTTATTTCTTAGGTACATAACTTTGCACTTGTCCACATTAAATTTCATCTTCAAATTTATCAAGGTCCTCTTGTAATTTTTCACAATCCACTTGGGTTTTAACAACTTTGAATAATTTTGTATCATCTGCAAATTTGTGTCCTATTTCCAGGTCATTTACGAATATGTTAAAAAGCAGCAGACCCAGCACAGATCCTGGGTACTCCACTATTCACCTTTCTCCATTTGGAAAATTGACCATTTAGCCCTACCTTCTTCTTTCTATCTTTTAACCAGTTCCTGATCCACCGTAGGACACTGCCTCCTATCCCATGACTTTTTAATTTTGCCAAGAGTATCACATGAAGGAACTTGTCAAATGCTTTCTGAAAATCCAGATACACTATGGGCCCGATATTTGAAAGGCATGTACATGATTTACAGCCCAGTAAACCATATTATCCCTCACTTGGTTTGCAGCTTGTCATGCTGTGAGGACTTGTGTGCATCAGTGATGCTGAGGGATAAACTATCCGTAGTTTAACTACTGGCTGAGTCTCCCAAGATGGACAGGTCTCAGATGAGGTGCCAGACCAACACAAACCACTCATCTGGGCAGCAGCAGCAGAATGGGACAGTGTTGGCGGCAGAGAATCAGATTTCTGTGACAATGGCAACAACACTAAAATTAAACTGCATAGAAGAAAGGCCTGGCAATCTACTTCTGTATTTTTCCATGGAAACCCATCTGGGCAGCAGCAGAATGGGACGGTGTTGGCGGCAGAGGATCAAATTTCTGTTACAATGGCAACAACACTAAACTTAAACTGCGTGGATGAAAGGCCTATCAAATAAATAACTAACCCGGAAAATATTAACACCGGTGAGATTAAACAAATAATTTTTTGTTGGAAGAGCCAACTCAGTCAAGGGGAAGAAAACCCCATACCGCCGTGGCAAATTCCTTTTTAATAAATATTTCTTTTTTAGAAAAAAAAAATTTTTCTTCACTTTTAAAAGAATCAGTGAGCACTTAACTGAAGTAGCAGTCCTTCTTCATCCAGAGAGCAATGTAGCAGATAGCAGATGACGTGGCACGTTTCGGGGCCGATCATAGTGTGTGCCCCTGCTTCAGATCCAAGACTTCGCTCAATGAACTTGCATTGCATGATAGTGCCTCAAGAAGCCGGCTTTTTATCACGGCAGACGTCACGTAACCACGCCCTCCAACGCCCAGCTGTAAGGGACGTCAACCAAAGCAGCCAATCAGAATTAAAAGGGGGAAAGTCACCATTTGAAGACCTCCCCCTGTATCTGAGCTTGGCCATCATAACAACAATGAGAATTAAATGATAGTGTACCAGTCCAGTTGTGCGTTGAGACCATGAGGGGAGACAGAGTTCAAACGATAAATCCATCTTTGCTCACGATGTTGTAGGATTTGCACTCGACTGTTTTGAGTGGATGAAAGGCCTGGCAATCTAATTCTGTATCTTGCCATGAAAACCCAATGGATAATCTCAACAAAACAAATTTCACTATAGTGCTGGAAGATAAGACCCCCAGGTTGGAAGGCACTCAACTAGCTACTGGGGAGGAGCTAAAGACTTTTCAGAGTAAAGCCAGCATTAATGATGTGGTTGGATCAAAACCCTTGGGATGCATGATTGCTGATGTAGCTGTGCATAAAATGAGGGTAGAAAGCTGTAAAGATGTCCTACATAGTTGTTGGTGGTCAACTGGATCTGTTGGGTGTCAGAAAACTGAAATGGACTGGCATTGGGCACTTTGCATCAGATGATCACATAGTCTACTATGCTGGAAATGAAAGACAAAGAATAAATGGTGTTGCATATATAATAAAGAAGAAACTTGCAAGAACTGTAATGAAATACAATGCAGTCAGTGAACACTTAATCTCTCTTTGTTTATGAGGAATACCTATCAACACATATGCCCCAACAACAGCTGCAGAAGAGGATGGAATTGATGAGTTCTATGAACAAGTACAAGCTGAAATTGACAGAACATGCAAACAGGATATCCTGATAGTCATGGGTGACTGGAATGCAAAAGTTGGCAACAAAGAAGGCAAAGTGGTTGGAAAATATGGACTTGGAAACAGAAATGAAGCTGGAGAAAGACTGATAGAATTCTGTAAGACCAATGATCTATTCATTTCTAACACCTTCTTCCAGCAGCACAAGAGGCAATTGTATACATGGACTTCACTCAATGGATTGTATAAAAATTAAATTGACTACATCTGTGGAAGTCATTGATGTAAAAGCTCTATAAAAATCAACAAAGACAAAACCTGGAGCTGACTGTGGTACAGATCACCAACTACTAGTATGCAAACTCAAGCTAAAGCTGAAAAACAGCAAGCCACTCATGAATGTAGCAAAATACGACCTTGAGAATATACCATTGGAATTTAAAGACTGCCTGCAAAATTGATTTGCTGCTTTAGATGCAAATGACAGAGCTCCTGAAGCGTTATGGAATGATATCAAGAAGGTTGTGTTGGAAGACAGCGAGAAGTCTCTACAAAAGGTGAAAAAGCAAAAATGACCAAAATGGATAAAGGAAGAAACTCTGAAAAGTGTCCAGAAATGCAGAGAAGCTAAAGCCAGAGGAGAAAGAAAGATAATCGCAGAACTCAACAGAGATTTCTAACGTGCATCAAGACAGGACAAGGAAAAGTACTACAATGACACATGCAAGGAAATAGAAGCAGAAACTATTACAGGAAGAACAAGATCAGCTTTCCTAAAGCTACGAGAGTTAAAGAAAAAATTCCAGCCTCGAACTGGAATGTTACAAGATGCTCAAGGTTATATGTTGAATGATGCAGAGAAGATCAAGAAAAGGTGGAAAGAATATACAGAGTTTTTATATGATAAAGATCAAGTGGACCAACAGTCATTTCAACCTGTACCTTATGATCTGGAACCATTGAGGATGAAAGAAGAATTTGAAGCAGCATTGAAAGCCTTATCAAAGAACAAAGCACCAGGCATTGATGGCATTCCCATAGAGGTATACAGCAATCTGATGCAGCTGTTACCATACTTACAAGGCTCTGCCAAGAAATTTAGAAGACAACATCATGGCCAACTGACTGGAAAAGATCTGTGTTTATATCAATACTAAAGAAAGGTGATACAACTGACTGTGGAAATTATCGCACAATTGCTCTGATCCCACATGCCAGCAAGATTCTACTGAAGATTATTCAACATAGACTGCAACCATACCTGGAACAAGAACTACCTGAAGTGCAAGCAGGGTTCAGGAACGAGCAAGGAGCCAGAGACATCATCGCGGATGTGAGATGGATACTTGAAAAAACTAAAGGATATCAAAAAGATATCTATTTGTGCTTTATCGGCTACAGCAAGGCTTTTGGCTGTGTAAACAATGAGAAACTCTGGGCCACATTAAGAAGCATGTGTATACCAGAACATCTGGTTATTCTCTAGCACAATCTGTACATTGATCAAGAAGCAACAGTTTGAATGGAACAAGGAGAAACAGAATAGTTTAAAGTAAGCAAAGGCGTACAAAAAGGCTGTATAATTTCCCCCTACTTGTTTAATTTATATGCAGAACACATCATCAGAGAAGCAGGATTGTATGAAGACAACAGAGGTGTGAAGATTGGTGGAAGACTCATCAACAACCTTCACTATGTTGATAATTTATTATTATTTATTATTTTATTTATAGTTTTTCTATACCGCACTATTTACAATCAGCGTGGTTCACAGGTAACAAAACTTGTGCAAGGGGAAAATCCCTATTGCACTTACATTAAACAGTGAGTTGAACATGGAACACAGGTGAACTATATACATAATGGAACTATACACAGGTGAACTATATGCATAATGGAACTATATACAGGTTGATGACTGTAGAAAACATAATACCACATTACTGGCTGAAAGTGAAGATGATCTGAAACATTTGCTTCTCACAATCAAGGAACATAGGGGTATGTTTACTAAACTGCGTTAGTGTGATTCGCGTTAGGATCTGCGTTAGTAGAAGAAATCCCAAATAAGGAAATGGGCGGTACAGCGTTACCGACAACACGCGTTACAGAAATTAACGAGCGTTAGAGGGCACCGTGGCGCGTTACCGCGCGTTAATCTTAAGAAGGCGCACAGACAAAAAACACTGTAACAGAGCTGTAGCACAATGGTTACTGCATTGACTAATGATACAAGTGTCATGGGTTTGATTCCCCAATGTGCCTAATGCATAAGGCTGGCTGAGGCATCATGCTGTACATTTAAGTAGTGAATGAGGAGGCATTTTACGTTTATTTTCAGTAGTGTTGCCAGCAAACACACCCTCACAGTGGCGTAACCTAAGGTGCCGCATAAGGCAGCCCATAACGCACTCCATAGGCTACATTACAAAGTGCACTGTCTGCAGAGGCACCCCATAATGTCCCCTATAGAACACCCTATAAGGCACCTTATAGGGCACCATATAAGGTGCCTCATGGGGTGCCTTATGAGGCACTGTAAGGTTACAGTACGCTGAGGGGTTTTCGCTGGCAGCACTAATGTACATTAAAAATAGACAATACTGCAGACAGCCCTATAAAATAACCCCACTGTGGGTTTGAACCCATGACCACTAGTCCCACAGGTAGCAAAGGAACCACTGGGCTACAGCCCCATAGCTACTAACAGCACCCTGGCTGCCTACTGAAGGGCGTCAGGCCACCACTCAAACCGCCCGCTGTGTTGGCCAGGATCTGGGTCAGCGCACCCATACCCATGGTGCACTGCACATGCAGATCAGCAGTCCAGAGATGAACACAAGATGGGGTATGCACCCCCACAGCACCCTGGCCCGGTAGGGCGAGATGACCGTGTGCGTCACTGCCTCAGAGTAGCAACAGACAGTAGCCCAACAGGGTGCCCCATAAGGAGCTTGAAAAGGTGGCCAGTAAGGCAGCCTGAGTCATAGCACTATGGTTAATACACTGATAGATGGTTCAAGGGTTGTGAGTTCAATCCCCCTGTGGGTCTAAGGACTAAAGCTGGCTGAAACATCACCTTTACACTAATTCAGTGCTGTCTGAAGCAGTTTGTTTTGTACGTTTAAGAAGTGCTGCTGGCAAATACACGCTCACAGGCAGGGCCGGATTTACCTTGAGTGAGGCCCTACGCCAACAAAAATTGTGGGCCCCCAGCAGGGGCGGCCCAAGGGGGGTGCGGGGCCTCATTTGCATAGATATTTGCATAATGTTACCATATACTAACTTTTAGTAAACGTGCCTCTTAATGAGTGTATGGATAAAGAAAGACTAAAAGATTTCTACATTACTATAATCCAGTGCCAACTGACAGACACATTAGGAACTACTACAAACACTGCCCATTTAGAACCCATAGTAAACCCGCCGTATCCTAACAGCACTACCAGGACTCACAAAGCACCATACTCTACCAATCAAAAGGCAACACTGCAAATATTAAACCAATACATTTCAGAGAACAACAATACATGACCTACTGGGGAAAGAGAACAAGTGGCAATGTCAAATAGGAATTATATAAACAGAACACCGAGGGCGGAGCCTGATGTCCAGCGGGATGGTCGCATAACGCTGAGGCTCCCGAGAGGCCTACTCAGAATCCTGAATTAACACCTCACATATTTGGAATTTCTACTCTGATCTTGCCGGGGCACATTGGTGAGATGGCGGGGACCAAACCAACGCGCCTGGAATTTGGGTCTCCAGCGGCTTCTCGCGGCAAACGCTCCAAAACTGAACCTCCGTCCCCGCAGAAGGGGCCGGCCTTGTGCGAGGGCCCCGAAATGCAGCAGGAAATCCTCGTAGAGATTAGAGGGGTCAAAACCCTCGTGCAGGCAAACGGTGAAGCACTCCGAGCGCTACGGGACGATTTTGGTGTGCTGCAAGGCAAGCTAGAGGGGCTTTCTTCGCGTCAGGACAATATGGAGAGCATATTGGACTCCCATGCGGCCCGGTTGTCCAAACTCGACAACGTTGAACGACAGGTGCGGGCCTTGCAGAAAGAGGTGGAAGATGGCAATAATAGAGCGCGCCGCAATAACTTACGACTCGTGGGCATACCGGAGGGAGCGGAATCGGGAGACATGAAAGAGTTTTTATGCAAAGTCCTCCCTTCCTTGCTCCAAATCACCTTTACCAAAGATTTGGAGATTGATCGCGCTCATCGTGTACCCACAAACATAACGCTCAACAGGAAGACCCCGCGGCCTATCATATTTCGACTATTGAGATATCAACACGTGGAGCAAATTTTAAGTGCCTTTCGGGCAAAGGGCCATATGGAGTTTGAGAGCCACAAGATATCCTTCTATCCCGACTTGTCTAAACCCACAGTCGACCGTCGAAAGCGCTTTCTGGAATTCCGGCCGAGGCTTCAGCAACTACAAGCACGCTACGGCCTGATGTACCCGGCCAAGCTCCGAGTCACGCTTCACAATCAGACAAGAACATTCGAGGACCCTGATCTACTAGCGGAGTTTTTGGATTCTAAAGAAGCCGACTTGATGCGCTGACCTCCAGAATATTCCTGCAAGTCTTCTTATACTTGCTGTACCTGCCATATTGGATCCGTCGCAGCCTTGCAAAGAGTCTGGCGTGGGCAGTCTGTTGCCTTACTCTTGATGGTATCTGTGACCCGACTCCATCTACCCACAGCAGCCTCGATGAGTATCAGAGACAGTGTTATTATGGACTCTGGTGTTTCTTTTCTTTTTCATACATGTCTTCTTTTCCTCTCTAGGGCCTCCTCCCGCAGACATCAGGTCGCCATATTCTTTGGGGGTTTGCTTCTTCTCTAGGATACGTTGGTACATACTTTTCCATATGGGGTGTATTAGCCAGAATACTCGGTGATTATGACATTGTTGTACCGATTCTGCTTATGTGCTATTTCATGCTAGGTATAGCCATATGCTTAATCACGAGGAATTGGAAGGATAGCTCTCGATTTACTGTCAATAAATGGTGGAACCTCGTCTGCATATATAGTAAATATGAGCAGATACCTTGGAGAGCTATTCCCCATGTCCAAACTTACTCCTGCTTGTCTAAATGGCAGACCCTTAATGATTATGTACAATCTGCTCATTGCTCCAACATGCCTGTATAATGTGCACTCATCATGTTTTAGATCACCGTTAGGTTTTGTAATGCAATCATGTAAGTACACGCCCGCTTCGGGAATGCTCAGTTTTCTAGAGAAGAAGCAGGGGGGAGGGGGGTGGTTGGGGTTTACTTTGGTGTATGTATTCCATGTTATGTATTTGTCTTTTGCTGTATGTCTTCCTTTCCTTTGTTGTTATAAAACGAAAATAAAGAATTAAAAAAAAAAAACAGAACACCTCAGCTCAGTTACACATGCAGAACATAGACCATCACCAAACAAGTAATCACAATTTAGAAACAGGAAGACAATAATTAAACTGGGAATCCCAAAAGCCAAACTTGGAATGTACAACACTGTAGAAATAAAACTATACATTAATTTGCTCTTGTACTAAACAAAGCGCAGACGTTAATGATGCACATTTACCAGAGCTGACATATTCCAATTAATAAATTCAAAATAAAGAGATATTTTTCTACCTTTTGTGCATTTTTTCAGCTGCAATTGCTCCAGCCACTTTCTTCTGGTTTCTTCGTGTCTTCTGCTAACTCTCCATCGTCTGCTGTCCATTTGTCCTTTCTTCTCTCTTCTAGATTTTTTTCCATTCTCTCTCTACATCTGCTTTAACATACTAATCTTTCTCCTTTTGCTCTTTCCTCATTCCTATTTCATCCACTCAAATTTTACCCCTCCATCCTCAATCCCCACTTACTCTCCCAATACCCGGCCAATTGTAGATTTTTTATCCCTCCCACACAAAATATTTTTCCCTTCTCCATTTTACTCTTCCAGCCCCATCCCATTCTAATCCTCCCCCAACATCAGCTCCCTTCTAGTTCCAGCCTCACCCAGCATCCATTCCCTTCTAGTCCCTGCATCAGCCCATTTCCAGTCCTAGCCATCCATCAGCCCATTTCCAGTCCTAGCAACCCCCCAACCCAATACCAGTCCTAGCCCCCCATCAACCCACTTACAGTCCTTAACCCATCACCCCATTTTCAGTTTAAGCCCCCCCTATAACCCATTACCAGTCCTAACCCCCCATCAGCCCACTTCCAGTCCTAACCCCATCAACCCATTTCCAGTCAGCCCCCATAGCCATTTGCCAGTCCTTCCCCCCCCATCAGCCCACAGCCCATTACCAGTCCTAACCCCATCATCCCACCTCCATTTTTAACCCCCAGCCCATTTCCAGTCCTAGCCCCCCATAGCCCATTACCAGACAACCCCCATCAGCCCACAGCCCATTACCAGTCTTAACCCCCCCCCAAAGCCCATTACCAGTTCTAAACCCTCCCAACAGCCCATTACCAGTCCTAACCCCATCAGCCCACCTCCAGTCTTATCCCCCCAGCCCATTTCCAGTCCTAGCCCCCCCATAGCCCATTACCAGACAGCCCCCATCAGCCCACAGCCCATTACCAGTCTTAACCCCCCCCCCAAAGCCCATTGCCAGTTCTAAGCCCCCCCAACAGCCCACAGTCCATTACCAGTCCTAACCCCATCAGCCCACCTCTAGCCTTAACCCCCCCCCAGCCCATTTCCAGCCCCAGCCCCCCCAATAGCCCATTACCAGTCCTACCCCCCCATAGCCCATTACCAGCCCTACCCCCCCAGCCCATTTCCAGCCCCAGCCCCCCCAATAGCCCATTACCATTCCTACCCCCCCCATCGCCCATTACCCGCCCTACCCCCCCCCGCCCATTTCCAGCCCCAGCCCCCCCAATAGCCCATTACCAGTCCTACCCCCCCCCCCCCGTCGGCCTAAAGTAAAATTTAATTTTAAAAAAAAAACCTGGTGGCTGCCGCCGCGGGGCCCCCTCTGCTGCCACGGCAGCACGGACTGACCCGCGGGGGCCCCGTCTACAAGCTGAAGCCGTCGGTTCGGTTCGTTCCTCCCTCCCTCCGTGCAGGCTGCAGGCTGTGAGAGACGCGAAGAGAGAGCGTCTCCTCGCGTCTCTGTTAAGCCCGCAGGGGCTGATGGGAAATTTCCCATCAGCCCCTGCGGGCTTAACAGAGACGCGAGGAGACACTCTCCTTTCGCGTCTCTCACAGCCTGCAGCCTGCACGGAGGGAGGGAGGGAGGGAGGAACGACCCGACCCGACCCGACGGCTTCAGCTTGTAGACGGGGCCCCAGCGGGTCAGTCGGTGCTGCCGCGGCAGCAGAGGGGGCCCCGCGGCGGCAGCCACCAGGTTTTTTTTTAAAATTGTATTTAAAAAAAATTTACTTGTTCTTTTTTTGTGGGCCCCTGCCGGCTGTGGGCCCTACGCCATGGTGTACATGGCGTATAGGTAAATCCGGCCCTGCTCACAGGGCCGTAACCCAAGGTGCCGCATAAGGTACCCTACAAGGCACACCAGAGGGTACAGTATAATGTGCACTGTCCGCCAGGGCACCCTATAATGTCTCCCATGGGGTGCACTACAGGGTGCCTCATAGGGCACGTTATAGGGTGCCCGATGAGGCACCGTGAGGAGTCCGCACTGTGAGGGTGGTGTTGCTGGCAGCAGCAATGTAAAGTAAAAAAAAGAAAATGCCTCAGACACCCCCACCAAATAACATCACTGACCTCTGGCCCCCACAGGCAGTGAAGTAACGCTTCGCCTATATCGCTAGTGCAACAAACAAATCCCTAATAACGATGTGGCCAGCTTATGGAGTAGAACTGTCCAATGTCAAAACCCCCCACCTCAGATAAACCACAGTTTCACTACGTACAAAGAATGCATGGCAGTGAAACAAACCAAGGTCTCAGCAAACAAGGGCACATGGCAAACACAATCAAGTCCAAGGTCTAGATCATTACCAAATACAGAAAGCCCAGTAACATCACAGACCTTTTCATACACTGAAAGCTACTGGCAAAAGCAAAGGAAAAAATGAACTTACTATGAATATGTGGATAAAGAATATCCAGTCGCCTGTTCCCCCAGCACCAACAACCCCCTGACTGCCTACTGAAGGGCGTCAGGCCACCACCCAAACCGCCCGCTGTGTTGGCCAGGATCTGGGTCAATGCACCCATACCCATGATGCACTGCACATGCAGATCAACAGTCCAGAGATGAACACAAGATGGGGTATGCACCCCCACAGCACCCTGGCCCGGTAGGGCGAGATGACCGTGTGTGTCACTGCCACAGAGTAGCAACAGACAGTAGCCCAACAGGGTGCCCTATAAGGAGCTTGAAAAGGTGACCAGTAAGGTGTCTAAGAGGGAGTCTCAGGCTAAGTGCAATATCAGGTACACATGGATAAGACAGTGCAGATGGCACCCTGGCCTATAGAAACAGATGCACGGCGTGTCATATCAGTGAGTTTCTCTGGGATGTCATACTTTAGGTCTGAGGTCCAGGGCCCTGAGAGCCCCCAGGTGTTAACACTCATTGAGGAGACCCTCAGTGTCATTTAGACAATATCATATGTTGCTTGAACCATGTGTTTTCTACACTCCCTCTCTCTGCATTCTAGTAGATGGAATGTCTTGGCTTTCTCTGCTGGAACAGCATCTGTCAACCTTTGAATGTGATGCAAGGAGGCACATTTCACAATCGGACATCCCAACTGCAATCTGGGACATCAGCGTCTGAAAAAGAAGCCAGCACGTGCAAGTTCAGACCCAATTTCAGAAACGTGGATGTGCCCAATATGTGCATATATCAAACATCCATACAGATATCCCCAGGATGACTTTTTCAGGTCTATGGTGTCTAATAGCATAATGGTCAATGTATTAGCTTAAGAGTAGTGTGGTTAGGGTTCAAATCCCAGTGTAGGCCTTTGTGTTTTTAGGCTAGTCAGTTAATTCTCCATCTTTTCTACACTCTCTGGATGTTTTGAGGTGAAAACAAGCTCTTTCTTGATGCTTATTCATACCAGGAATAGGTATAAACACTGACATGCCTGCAAATGGGGACATGTAAGTACATTGCTACTCCATAGACATTGTCCACCACACCCCTATGCCTACTTGGACATCTCTGCACTGGAGATGTCTGCGAACATCATTTGTGAAATGGCTACTGAACCATGTCCATGATTTCAACTTCCACAACACTGCAGAAGTGAGCATTGTGCTCTGAAAGAACTTTGTCACAACAAATTTCAATTTCTGAACCTTTCTCCCCAGGAGCAACAAATAGTGCATCTTGGGAACTATTGGATCTTTTAAGAGCAGATTTGACTACTATGAAATGGTGAGGGAGCTGCAGCTTTTCAAATATGGGAGCTTTCGGGACTCAATATATTGAGTCAAACATCTTATTTATACATTATGTTTGTGTTATTCTTCATGACCATTGAGCCCTCTCTTGATATCTGTGAACACAAATTAGCAGGAGAGGGATCATGGTCAGAGCCTAGACATTGCAGGCACCATTTACGGATATCCATAATGGATATCGTCCTGCTGTACCTGGTATATCTCTTAAACCCACTGGAGACTGTTTTTGTGGGCCATATTATAGCATAGGAGTATCCTAATGGTTAGAACACTGGCTTTGTAATTAAAAGATCAGCATTTGATTCCCCTTAGCACTTATTGTGACCTTGGGAAAATCACTGAAATCTCCATTGCCTTGGAAGAAAGGCCTGGCAATCTACTTCTAGTCATACTGCCAAGAAAACCCAGGAGCTGCTGGGTCTCAAAGGCACACATTGCAGAAAAAGATAGCTACAGTGAAATCAACTGACTTGCCTTTGACAAAAATGTTCCCAGTTTGAGTTCCTGAGGCCTCTACTAAGGCCTATCAAGGTAAATTTCAAGAAAGAAAACAGCTGAAAAGCCAAAGGATCTAATGGGTATCAGTACTGTGTTAAAAAATGAGCAAAACATTGTTTATAACAAGTATGCAAAAATAGGTGGGGGTGTGAAGTGTTTGATAACATGGCCTAAGCATTCCACAGAAAACAAAAGATAGTGTCGGGTGGGAAGTGATGTACATGTATAGTGGAAAGATCTGAAGCAGAGGAGCTGCTCCTATGGCAGGCTCCACTGGTGAGGTCACTCCCATACATGAGGATTCGCTATCCTGCTGTCCACAGAGAATAGAGAATTCATTGAGCAGGCCAACAGTGTCCTAGGTAGTCCTTAAGACATCATCCTACCAATTATCTTGCTTTTCTATGGATCAGATGGAAAATGAAAAAGAAGGATGTTATAACACTAAGCTAACTTATCAAAATCTAGGGTATTTAATGGCCAAGAAATAATCGTATATAGCAGATGGGGATACTGAGCCAAGGGCACTTTGAGTTTGAAGGAAAACAAGACATTTTTAGACCAAGAGAGGTGGACAGTGTGAATCAGAATATCAGGGGTATTAAAGGACGAAGGGAAAAACCTAGGTTGAGAGAATGGCTGGCTGAATAAATGGGAGCATAGACAAAATGGGTAATGACAATATCCTCCATGAGCTAAAATCTTACTCAAGAGCACTGAAAGGATTGTAAACATGAATGTTAAAATCTTTCAAAATGATCATATGACAATGTTTGAAGTTCTTTCAAAGAACAAGAACTACATATTAAGCAAAAAATTGTTATAATGCTTAGCTCTGAGTTGCACTAGTAGTATATGTGTGTAGTTTTGGTGACACAGAGAAATTTTGGACACCACCACGGTCAGAGTAAAGCAGATTAACTCTGCCCTCATTCCTTCCTTATCTATCCGTATGTTTAAATGAGAAAAATGTAGGGGGCGAACCTGAAGCAAGTATATTCCATGCAGATAGGCTAAAGGATTATTACCATAATCAGTTCACAGTTAAGAGCACATTTAAATTTATTTTTAATGGTCCTATCAATCAACAATCTCACCAAAAATTGAGAATGTGGGCGGAGAGTCGAAGCAGACAAAGTCATCCTAAACAGCAAATAGGCATCAGAAGATAATCTAGGAGTTTGGCATACTGGAGAGAACAGAGGTATCCTGTTCTGGTAAACATGGGATAGAGCTCATAAGGACAATAGGAAAATAGAAGGTACAAGAAACCCACCAAAGGAGTTTGAAAAAACAGACTAGTAATCCCACTGAAGAAGTGCCCAAAAGACCATGACCCGCCCTTTGTGTGAGCACCTGCAGTATGCACCACAGTGAGCACTGAGTTTAACCAGTTGGGGTGCTGATGTCACCTTCCTGAGCTGGAAGTGGGTGGGATTAACAGCCAGAGGAAGCAGCATTTTAGAGTGGAATCCGCAAACACTTTGAGCCAAATAGCAAGGGGTAAGCCTCCTGAAACAGAGGTGAAAGGGACTAACAGCCACAGAAAGCATCATTTTGGAGTGGAATTAGCAAATATTTAGGGCCAAAGAACAGTCACAAATATTTAGATACCAAAAAGAACAGATAGTAAACCACAGCACATTGAAAAATACAGTAGCTCCTTATGTCTCCAAGCTATTCTCTCTCTCTCCTTCCTCCCTCCCAAGGCACTTTCTATTTCTCTCTCCAGTTCCTCGATTCCCAGGTATTCACTCTTTCCACTTTCTCTTCCCCCTCCCCCCACCAGACACTAGCCCCCTTTTCTCTCCTTCTGAACTCTTGCAGCTTCCATGACTCACCTGCTCCCAAGGCACCATAGCTTTTGGGGTCCCATGGTCTGTCAGTCTAGCAGTACCATAGTTCACATCACTTCCAGTCTCCAAGTACATTATGAAGAAAATGTTATAAAGTAATGTTGGCATGTATGTGGCAATGCAAATGTAATGTGTGCCTTTGAGTCAGTCCTGACTCCTGGTGACCCAGCAGCTCCTGGGTTTTCTTTGCAATGTCACTGGAAGTAGATTGCCAGGCCTTTCTTCCAAGGCAATGGAGGGTTAAGTGACTTGCCCAAGGCCACAAGGAGTGCTAGTGGGAAATGAACACTGGTTTCTTGGTTACCAAGCTAGAGCTCAAAGCTCTAACCATTAGGCTCCTCCTCCATGCTGTAGCAATGTACACACCTAAAATGACTTTTATAAAATTAGGTATGGTACAAAATAAGTGCCATGACACACATGTGTGTACTTTTACAGTAGGCATTGCCACAGTGTGGTTTGGGTGGAGCATAAACAGTCACAAATTATGCATGTAAATAATGACATTCCTTAATCTAGGTGTGGATATTTATACCTACATTCAAGCAGACACAGTTTATTCATTTAGTAGCATTTAGTTCACACCTTTCCAGTAGTTGTTGAAGGACAGTTACTTTCAGGTACAGTAGGCATTTTGCTGTCCTTAGAGGACTTACAATCTAAGTCTATACTTGAGACATTGGAAGATTAAGTGACCTGCCCAAGACCAGTACTAGTGGGATTTAAACCCTGGCTTTTCTGGTCCCAGGTTGTTGCCCTAACCTCTGGACTACTCCTTCAAGTTCATGTCCATGCCCATGTCCATTGCCTTGATTTGTGCAGGATTTACACGGATATTTTAGACTAAGAAATACACGCCTAGTTGTCTTTATAAAATAGGCTTAAAATAGGCATGTTTTGGCTGCCTTAATCTAGGAGCTCTCTTATCAAATTACTCTCAACATGTAACTCCATCTGCCCTCTCAACTCCCCTATCTAAAATCATAGCTTTTCAATTATTTTCTTTGGATTAATGGTACAGTTCATATTTATAATGAGATTTCCATGGGTAAAAATGCAGTAAACTCCATATGGAAAATAAACTTCCCTTAGCTGTGTGCATGACCAAAGCTCAGTTAATGTTCATTGAAAATGGAGCTTTAGCAAATTTTATGATGTTTTTGCATGTATTTGTCTCAATTGTGTGCCTTCTATGCAGTTTTGCATATGCAAATCAATTATAAGCGTTAATTCATAGGTCTAAGCGTGCACACATGATTTGCGCACACTAAGGGCCCCATTCTGATTGGGGCACGTCCGGCCATATTTGAACCCGATTCTGCACCCGCGGGAGCTAGATGTTCCGGTGGGAGCAGAATTAGGTGCAAGGGGCCTAGATGGGCAGGATGTGCACCAATTCTGTGCCACAGGACGGACAGCTCCCACCCCATTTAACCCAGCCGAAGCACCTGCATGGAGTCTCACTGCCATGGTGTCCTGTTGCCAGGGCACCAGGATGCAATGCAAGAGCCCAGATCCACTTCACAAGTAAGAAGATCCTGTTCCCCGCCACCTGCCACCCGTCGGGGCCTGCCCAGGCCAGGTTTTGGCTGTGAGGAGCCTCCTGCCCTACTCACCTGGTCTGCGGGGGTCCTGCCACGATGGCTGCAGTATCAGGGGGATTTATTCCACCCCCAAGGTGTAATAAGTCTCCCGTCTACCTCCTTAGGTCCAGATGTACAGGGTCACGACCGGAATCGGCCCTGTATATCTGGGATCAGGACCCCGCCTTTGGCCTACCCACGCTCTTCCTCTGGCCCTCCCCACCTGCCTTCATCCAAAGCTCCCTGCACATCTACTGTGTATGTGCGGGTAAGCTTTGGGCACAGAATTGACCCCAAACAAATAGCAGGGGCTATACATCGAACCGGAAGTACATTCCCGCTATTCCAACATCAGAATGACCCCATAAGGGTTTTTAGGTACCTATATGAACTGAATAAACTATCTATAGCTTGCAAACCTTTCTCCAAGGGACAATGGGTAGTGCTAGGGTTGCAATTAGAGAAGGTCAGCTGAACATTTCAAGATTTTCAAATCCTGGCACGTTCCTCATATTTTATACAGAACTGGTTATCAAGAGATTTTCAAAGGTCAACTCTGCAGGGAATTTGCCTTTGACAACCTACCTGCTGGCCCCTGGGTACAAAGTGCACTTAAGCCTGCAAGCAATCCACAGCCAATGGAATTTGCCACTCCTGAATTCAGAAAGTAATTTTTGAAAAAGAACAAAACATATTTATTATGCATCATATAGATATAAGTTTCAAAATGTTATTCCCATGTAAAATACTAACTCAAATAATATTCAAGGGCAAACGAATATGACTAGCCCATCTGTAGCATGTATACGACAGACCTATAGGCACCTTAAAGCTGCTGTTGCCTGAGGTATCTGCTAGGAACCAGATGCTGCATTGCTAAAACCTCTTCCTCAGCTTAGAAGCAAGATTGCTGATTTTAAACACTGTATTCTATATCCCTTTATGCAGCATTAATAAAATCCAAGTGTATGGAGCTACAAACTTGTCAGTCTCATTTTACATTGTTTGCATGTAAACATAAAAATCTCCGAGCCCCAAGGTACCATCCGTTAAAGTCATATTTTTTTAAGAACCTGTTCTAAAGGGCAGACATTTGTTATTCAGTTCAAGATTTGACTGAATAGCGGAGAATGGAGATTTGGTATCAGCTTTTTAATGAAATCTTAAAACATAATAAATAGGATTATAAATCAATTGCTAACAAAGCATGATTTAGTAGATATCATTATTTATACCAGAGAATGATCGGCATTATGCCAATATGACAAATACATCCTTTATAGTCTAACTGAAAATTATGTACCAAACAGAAATGGAGTGAACTGTAATTGACAGACCTATGCAATGTATGGAGAAATGCAAGGAGCATAAAGATCTGCTTTCTCTTACAATTACTTGAACCCTTTTATAATGCAATCAGAAAAGTCTTGCATTCCTTTTTTTTTTGTGTGTGTGTCTGTCTAGATTGCTTCTGTTTGTTTTCATCATTCATGAGATGTTTCTGAATTTTGCTCATTGTTTTTTTAAGATTCTAGAAGCTCTTTTGGGTTCTGGCCTGGATTTTAAGAATCACATTCATCTTTTAAACTTTCATCGGCTTTATGAGTGAAAAGAGCATATGGCTGTGCAGCAAAACATCTTGGGAGATTTAATGCTTCTCCAAAAGCACATAAGAATTTATAGCAAGTTAATTCTTATTCTGTATGCTAACTCTGCAGCTATCAAAATACCACATTTCTTTGTTACTTTATCTTCTATAACATCAGCAGCCCCATGGAAATTTTTCATGAAAATCTAACTTTCATAAAGATAAAGGGGTCAGTATTCAAAAGAGCTTATCAGAGTAGTGGGTCCTGCTATCCGGGTAAGTGTCAGCCAGACTGATATTCAGCAGTATAATCTGATAGTGCTGCAAGATATTTACTCTTACCGACTTTGAGCTATCCGTAGAGTGCCGGGCAGTCCATGATTGGAATGAGGGTGGAGAATGGATCTGGTCATATAGCAATGATTTTCAGTGCTGCTATATGAATAGCTGTCTGGATAGATTAGGATAACAAAAATTGACCTAAATTGCTATCTGCAGAGATGTCCATTTAGCGAAACTGAAAATTGCTGCTGGATGGATAGTGGTTGTGGTTGACCCACTATCTGGATATTCCACACCGGCCATAATCCAAATACTGATGCTGAATATCCAGTTTTTATTTAACCATGGCAGACGGCATTTAAAAATAATTCCTCTGCCCTTATTTAAGTTCTGGTAGTCCACTGGATATCTGGTGTATTAAGCCAGCCCTTCTTCTAGAAGAGATCATCACAGGGAGGACTGCTTCGGCTGCCTTGTCTCTCTGACATTCAGTTTCAGGAACAAGGAAATAATTGTTTCAATAGTAGGGGCTCTGCTTATAGAATAATCTCCCCCAGGTGATATGAGGGGGGCTGAGCTACCTTCGGTTTCATATGAAACTATTCTTTGAACAATGAAACAATTCTTTGAACATATGAAACTATTCTTTGAACAATGTCATATTATCATCTGATTTCAGATTAGGGGTAAGGGGGTATGTTTAAGATTATTGTATTTTTGTTGCTGTGCCTTGATGGCTTCAGTGTCCTGCATTATGCAAAAGCATCTATAGAGGAAAAATAGTGAGCACGCAATTAAAGGTCCACTTATTTTCCAGTTACATCCCATCTAATTCACAACTGCTATCCTTGCTGGGCTAAAGGGCTTTGAGGTCGGTACTGTCTAGGCGAATTGGAGGTGGAGCATATGGACATACAGTGAAGAGTGCAATCTTCTCCCATGCACAACAGCACACACACTTTCTATATCCTCCTTAGCATGATTACGTGTCACTGTTCGGGGGGGGAGGGGAGGGGAGGGTTACGTGGTCACTTTATGCTTAGGGCACCTATGGTGGAGCTCTATGTGATTGACCTACCTATGCTTATGTTCTCAGTTTCCTCTACATAGAAACATAGAAACATGACGGCAGAAAAAGACCACACGACCTATCTAGTCTGCCCTTCCATATCAATCACTTCAAGAGTCCCCTTTTTTCCTTTAGAGAGCCTCTGTGTTTGTCCCATGTTTTTTGAATTTAAATACTGTACTCATCTCTATCACCTCCACTGGGAGACTATTCCATGCATCTACCACCCTTTCCATAAAGAAATATTTCCTCCTATTAGTCCTGAGTCTATCCCCTTTCACCCTCGTCCTCTGTCCCTTCATAGTAGAGCTTGCTTTCAATCGAAAGAAGCTCTCCTCCTTCCATTTATGCCATGGAGGTATTTAAACGTTTCAGTCATATCACCTCTGTCCCCGCCTTTCTTCTGAAGTACAGTCAAACCTCGGTTTTCATGATTAATCCGTTCGAAAAAGTCTGACTAAAACCAAAACGTATGAAAACTGAAGCAATATTTCCCATAAGAAATAATGTAAATCCAATTAATCCATTCCAGACACCCAAAAATATTCACAAAAAAATACATTTTATAGAGAATAACTATATTTTTACATGCAGAAAACAATGAGAAATAAATATAAATGACTAATGAAATGGATAAATGAACATTTAACATCACTGAAAGCAAGCTAAGTACAGTACTGTACAGTACAGTATGTTAACATCTGGCCTTAGCCACCCCTGACAAGCTGCTGTGCCCAGCTCTCTTCGGAATAAGAACATAAGAACATAAGATATGCCATACTGGGTCAGACCAAGGTCCATCAAGTCCAGTATTCTGTTTCCAACAGTGGCCAATCTAGGTCATATGTACCTAGCAGTTTCCCCAAGGGACACAGGTTCCACAATGCTTGTATTGGTTCAAGCATTGATATCCTGGGTCCCTTCTTAATAATGGCTTATGGACCTTTCCTCCAGGAACTTGTCCAAACCTTTTTTAATCCCAGCTACACTAACAGCCTTTATTACATCCTCCGGTAACAAATTCCAGAGTTTGATTACACGTTGAGTGAAAAAATATTTTCTTTTATTAGTCTTAAATAGTTTACCCTGTAGCTTCATTGCATGTCCCCTAGTCTTTCTATATTCTGAGAACGTAAACAATCGGTCTACGTTTACCCGTTCCACTCCGCTCATTAATTTATAGACTTCTATCATATCTCCCCTCAGCCGTCTCTTTTCCAGGTTAAAAAGCCCTAACCTTTTTAGCCTTTCTTCATAGGAGTATCCTTCCATCCCCTTTACCATTTTGGTGGCTCTTCTCTGAACCTTTTCTAATAACTCTATATCCATTTTAAGATACGGCGACCAGAATTGCACACAATATTCAAGGTGCGGTCTCACCATGGAACGATATAGAGGCATTATAATATCCTTTGTTTTATTTTCCATTCCTTTCCTTATCATACCTAGCATTCTATTTGCTCTCTTGGCCGCCGCTGCACACTGGGCCGAGGGTTTTAACATGGTATCCACAATGACGCCTAAATCTTTTTCCTGGGTGGTGGTTCCTAATGTGGAACCTTGCATCGTGTAACCATAGTTTGGGTTGTTCTTCCCTAGGTGCATAACCTTGCACTTGTCCACATTAAATTTCATCTGCCATTTTGATGCCCAGTCTTCCAATTTATCAAGATCCTCTTGCAATTTTCCACAATCCTCTTGGGTTTTAACAACTTTAAATAGTTTTGTGTCATCTGCAAATTTGATAACCTCACTCGTTATTCCACTTTCCAGGTCATTTATGAATATGTCAAAAATCAGCGGACCCAGCACAGATCCCTGGGGTACACCACTATTCACCTTTCTCCATTGGGAAAATTGGCCATTTAGCCCTACCCTCTGCTTTCTATCTTTTAACCAGTTCCTGATCCACAATAGTACACTGCCACCTATCCCATGACTCTTTAGTTTTGCCAAAGATCTCTCATGAGGGACCTTGTCAAAGGCTTTCTGAAAGTCCAGATACACAATATCAACTGACTCACCTTTGTCCACCTGATTATTCACTCCTTCAAAAAAACATAACAGATTAGTAAGACAAGATCTTCCTTGTCTAAAGCCATGTTGGCTGTCTCTCATTAGTTCATGACTATCTACATGCTGAGTAATTTTATTCTTTATGATGGTTTCTATAATTTTTCCCGGTATTGACGTCAGGCTCACCGGTCTGTAGTTTCCAGGATCACCCCCTGGAACTCTTTTTAAAAATTGGTGTTACATTGGCGATCCTCCAATCTTCAGGTATTAGAGATGATTTTAATGATAGTTCACAGATTACTAATAGCAGGTCTGCAATCTCATATTTCAGTTCTTTCAATACCCTTGGATGTATACCATCCGGCCCAGGTGATTTGCTACTCTTCAGCTTATCTAATAGTTGTAATACATCTTCTCGATGTATCGATATTTCCTTCAATTCTTCTGCACCTTTAAATACCACTTCAGTCATGGGTAACATCCCTACATCTTCCTCAGTAAAGACTGAAGCAAAGAATTCGTTCAGTCTCTCCGCTATCGCCTTGTCGCCTCTTAGTGCTCCTTTAACCCCTTTATCATCTAATGGACCAACTGACTCTCTCACAGGTTTTTTGCTACGAATGTACTTGAAAAGGTCTTTACTTCGCGTTTTTGCTTCCGCAGCAAGCTTCTTCTCAAATTCTCCCTTTGCCTGCCTTATCAATGCCTTGCATTTGACTTGCCAGTGCTTGTGCTGTTTCCAGGTTTCGTCGTTTGGCTCTTTTTTCCATTTCCTGAAAGATGCTTTTTTGGCAACAACAGCCTCTCTGACCTCAACTTTAAACCATGCTGGCAGTTTTTTGGACTTCTTTTCACTTTTCTTAAAGCGTGGAATACAGCTGGTCTGGGCTTCCAAGATAGTATTTTTCAAAAACAGCCAAGCCTGATGTACGTCTTTAACCTTTGCAACCTCTCCTTTTAGTTTTTTCTTGACTGTTTTCCTCATTTTATCATAGTCTCCCTTTCGAAAGTTAAAAGGTAGTACTGTGGATTTCCTTACTATCCCTCCTCCACTAATTAAATCAAAGGCGATCATGCTATGATCACTATTGCCAAGTGGCCCCAACAACCTTATCTCTTGCACTAGATCTGGTGTTCCACTAAGGATTAGGTCTAATATGGCTTCCCCTCTGGTTGGTTCATGAACCAGCTGCTCCAAGAAGCAGTCATTTATTTTATCTAGGAACTTTATCTCCCTAGCATGTCCTGACGTGACACTGACCCAGTCGATACCGGGGTAGTTGAAATCACCCATTATTATTACTGTTCTGTAACTTTTGTTAGCTTCCTTGATTTCTTTGAGCATTTCATCATCCATTTGGTCATTCTGGCCAGGCGCTCGATTGTACACCCCCACTGCCATTGCCTTCCCCCTTTTACATGGAATTTCAATCCATATAGATTCTACAGCAGATTTTGTTTCCTGCAAAACTTTAATCCTTTCTGACTCAATGCCCTCTCTAACATAGAGAGCAACCCCTCCACCAATTTGATCAGCTCTATCATTACGATATAGTTTGTACCCAGGTATCACAGTGTCCCACTGGTTGTCGTCCTTCCACCATGTCTCTGATATTCCAATCATATCTAACCTTTCATTTAGTGCTATATATTCTAACTCTCCCATCTTATTTTTTAGACTTCTAGCATTTGCATACAAGCATTTTAGAGAATGTATTTTATCCATATTAGTCTGTTAGACATGAGTAATTTGGGATCTTTAAGCTCTGTCTGCTCCATACTTGAGGGCATTTGGGCTACTTTACTCTTTTGTGGAACCTCTCTGCTTCTGGTAGTATCCTTTAAAGATACATTCTTCTGAACCATCTGCTCTTGGGCGACTGTCGGCTTTCCCCTAATATCTAGTTTAAAAGCTGCTCTATCTCCTTTTTAAAGGTTAATGCCAGCAGCCTGGTTCCATCCCGGTTAAGGTGAAGCCCATCCCTTCGGAAGAGCCCCTCCTTTCCCCAGAATGTTCCTCAGTTCCTAACAAATCCAAACCCCTCATCTCTGCACCATTGTCTCATCCACGCATTGAGACTCCGGAGCTCTGTCTGCCTTTTGGGTCCTGCGCGTGGAACAGGAAGCATTTAGGAGAATGCTACCCTGGAAGTTCTGGATTTCAACTTCCTACCTAAAAGCCTAAATTTAGCCTCCAGAACCTCCCTACCACATTTTCCTATGTCATTGGTACCAACATGTACCAAGACAGCAGACTCCTCCCCAGCACTATCTAAGACCTTATCTAGGTGGCGCGTGAGGTCCGCTACCTTCGCACCAGGCAGGCATGTTACCAGGCGATCCTCACGTCCACCAGCCACCCAGCTATCACATTGGATTCAGCCCATTAAAATACCTTTACATTATCTGCTCAATGCTTCAGAATGGCAGAAAACCTTAATGATATAGCTTCAGACGTACCCTGCAAGAGAAAGAACTGCCTCCCACATTCATGCAACATCTCCTGCTTAAGTTGACAGCTTTTCTTCCCTGCTACCTCCGAGCCTGAGGGGGCGCTCCAGAGAACGTGCAGGCGGTGGACGAGATTGGGGCCTTCCTCTCTGCGCAATCCTTGCCTCTCTGACTCTGACCAGGTTCGAGGATGTGTTTCATTTACGTGCTCAACTGGCTTTCGCTTCTCATCACGCTGGCGATCGGTGAGTCCGGGGGGCAGTGCTGCCAGGACCAGGCGGGCGTTCCGGCAGTGTATACAGACCGGTGTGCAGCGTGAGGGTGTATGTATTTACAGTACTGTACTTTACGAAAACTGAGGCGATGTACGAGAACCGGGACAAAATCTCAGTCAAAAAAGACGTTGAAAACCGAAGCGTATGAAAACCGGGGCAAATGAAAACCGAGGTTTGACTGTATACATATTAAGGTCTTTAAGTCTGTCCACTAACCATTTTAGTAGTCACCCTCAGCACTGACTCCAATCTGTTCATATCCTTTAGAAGATGCACTCTCCAGAATTGTACACAATACTACAAGTTAGATCGCACCAACGACTTATGCAGAGATACTATTACCTCATTTTTTCTGCTGGCCATTCCTCTCCCGGTGTACCCAAGCATCCTTCTAGCTTTCATCATCGCCTTTTCTACCTGTTTATCTACTTTGAGATTGTCAGGCACAATCATGCCTAGGTCCCGTTCTTCTTTCGTGGACAGAAGTTCATCACCCCCTATACCGTACTGCTCCCTTGGATTGTTGCAGCCCAAATGCATGACCCTATATTTTTTAGCATTAAATCTCAGTTGCCAAATTCTAGATCATTTTTTAAGCTTACCTAGATCTCTCCTCATGTTATCTACACCTTCCTGGGTGTCTACTCTGTTGCAGATTTTGGCATCATCTGCAAAGAGGTAAACCTAATCCAACAGCCTTCCTCAATATCACTAACAAAGATGTTAAAAAGAATCGGACCAAGGACAGATCCCTGCAGCATGCCACTGGTAACCTCCTTCTCCTCAGAGTGAACTCCATTTACCTGTACCATTTGTCACCTCCCACTCAACCAATTTCTAACCCAAGCAGTAACTTTAGGGTCCATCCCTAGGGTGCACAGTTTGTTTATAAGTAACCTGTGCGGAACAGTGTCAAATGCTTTATTGAAATCTAAATACACCACATCTAGGGCTCTCCGTCGGTCCAACTCCCTGGTCACCCAGTCAAAGACATCAATCAGATTTGTCTGACAAGACCTGCCCCTGGTAAATCCATGCTGCCTTGGCACCACCCCTGACTCCAAAGAAGCATTGAAAAGGTCAATCAATGGAGCTGCTAGAACATCCCCAAGTTCCCTCAATATTCTCAGATGTATCCCATTTGGTCCCATTGCTTTGTCCACTTTTAGTTTAGCTAGTTCCATACAAACACAGTCTTCTGAAAATCGTTTGAGATGCCCCTCACTTTTGTTCCTGTTTGTGTTGTCTGAGGTCCTGCTCCCAGCCCTTCATTTGTGAACACAGAACAGAAATATTTGTTAAGTAATTCTGCTTTATCCTCATCAGCTTTTACATATCCCCCCCCCTCCTTCACCCTTGAGTCTGACAATACCACTTTTGTCCTTCCTCTTCTCACTAATATAACTGAAAAATGTCTTATCCCCCCATTTTATTGCATTGGCTATTTCCTCTTCTTTTTGTATCTTTACTTTCTTGACAACTTTGACAGCCTCTCTAAGCTTTTCCAAATATAGATGCCTGTCTTCCTTCCTCTCTATGTGATCTCTTGTATTTCATGAAGGCCTCCCTCTTTTTCTTCACCTTTTCAGCTACCTCTTTTGAGAACCATAGCAGCCTCCTTTTTCTTTTACTATTCTAACAAAAAGGTTGGTTGCCCTTAAAATATCCCCTTTCAGTTTTGTCCACTGTTTTTCTACATCCCCCAGCTGTTCCCGTTCCGCTAACAACTCCTTGAGGCATTGACGCATCTTGGTAAAGTTAGTTGTCCTAAAGTCCAAGATCCTCATTTTTGAATGGATTTTATCAGCCATAGTCTTAATACTGAACCACACCATCTGGTGATCACTGCATGCGAGATGATCTCCCACTATAACATCAGAAACAGTTTCCCCATTGGTAAGCACCAAGTCCAGTATGGCCCCTTCACGTGTGGGTTCTGTTAAGAATCCAGGATCTCCTTGCTTCTAGATGACACTGCAGCAGGGATGTGCCAATCAACATCCGGCATATTGAAATCCCCTATCAGTAGTACTTCCCCTTTCCTGGAAATTCTGTGTATGTCTTCTATTAAATCTCCATCTACATCTTCTCCCTGGAGGTCTGTATATCATGCCAGTGCCAATGGATTTCTCTTTCCCTCTTTCTAGTTTAACCCACTCTGCCTCCTCTCTTCCTTTTAAATCCTGTATTTCCATAGCTTTAATTTTTTTTTTACATATAGTGCCACTCCTCCTCCCCATCTTCCTACCCTATCCTTTCTGAATAAGATATAGCCTAGTATAGTTATATCCCAGTTATGGTTATCCATGAACCATGTCTCTGTAACTGCCACTAAATCCAAGTCAGCCTCTTCCATTAAAGCCTCAATATCTGGGATCTTATTTCCCATGCTATGGGCATTTATAGACACTTCTTTCCTGATTTTGCCCCTTCTACCTACTTCTATAAAGATATTTAATGTTTCACTTGCCTGGGGGCTTTCTTCACTTATCCCCAATGAATCTAGTTTAAAGCCCTCTTCAGTAGATTAACCAGTCTGCTACTGAAGATATGTCAACCCTTCTTGGACAGATGGACACCATCTCTGCTCTGCAGCCCTTGGAACATCATTTTATTGTCCAAGAAAACAAAATGCTCTTGATGACACCATCCACGCAGCCATGCATTTATCTCCAGGATACAAGCTTCTCTGCCTTGGTCTTTACCGTCAACAGGGAGGATTGAAAAGAACACCACCTGCGCTCCTATCTGCTTCACCCTCTGTCTCAGAGCCATTAAGTCACTCTTAATACGCTCAGAGGGATACCTGGCAGTATCATTTGTGCCGACATGGATGAGCAACATCGGGTAATAGTCAGTAGACCCGATGAGTCTCAGCCTATGGGGAGGAAGGATCCCTGCCTAGCTAGATGCCTACTTGCATGTATTGCATTGTTCACTGGAATCCCCACCTATGTTGCATTCTCACTATGTCGCAGCCTTGCCCAGCTGGTTTATATGACAGATTGGCTGACCATGCTTCAGCATGTACAAATGCAGCTGTCCGCCCTCCCCCAGCTGCGCTGAGCTGTCCCTTGCCAAGTCAAGCTGAGACATGTTGCTCCCCCCCTCCTCCCCTCACTGCCAATATCCATCTTCTGGTGGGGGACTGAGGGGTGGCATCAGCAGTTTAAAAACTCCGGCTTTATGCCACTGCTATGGTGACTGCAGCAGGCCATGTGCTTCAGCAAAGATGGCCTGCCACTCCTGCCCCCTCCCGACAGAAGTTGCATACCCATAGACAGCTCTTGCGCTTTGTGCCCCTCTTCTGAAATTCTGATAATTTCACTATGCAGTCCTGATAATGGGACACCATATTTCCCAGATCAATACTGTTAGAGTTCATCCTTGGCCATCCTATATTTCTATGGTGGCATTTGCTTTCTTTGCATATGTATATGCTCACTCTCTCTGCAGGTAGCAGATTGTGCTCATGGCTTAGTGAGTGAGTGTAGCTGTCATTCTTTATTTGCCTTGACTGCTGATGTTCTTTCTTGTCCTAAAGAAGCTGTTGTCTCAGACAACTACCATAACTTGCCTATTGGCTGGGGTACACATGATTCCCACGTTTTCAACCCTAAACAATGGGTGCCAGTGTGCAACTAAGTAGCTCCCATTAATATATGGGTAGAAGTGTCAGAAAAGGGTTTGGGTTTTTTTAAAATCTGGCCAAGGTCATCTGAATCCTATCACAGACCCTGCGCCCATCAGAGTGGTAGAGGATGTTCTCATTGACTGTCAAGATCCTGACTAGGAGGGTTTTGGCCCATGAACAATTTGGATGTCAGGAGGTTTCCATAACTCTGCTGCCCTGCTTTGGGATCTTATTCTGCACGGGCATACACGTGCACCAGAAGCATGCCAACTAGGTTCAGCAGGGGTCACAGCACCAGGCACCTATTCCCCCAGGTGAACGTGTGCATTTTGTTTCTTTATTTTGGCCACAGAACATAATTTACACATGCACAGTAGACATGCAGCATCTGAAAACGGGCATGTACAGCTGCCTTAAGCTCCTGAGGCTATTTTCCATGTTTACACACCTTTTGATGCTGGATCCATATCATCGTCTATTTTCGGACAAGGCTGCACGTCTTCATCACTGGTCTGTTTTTTAAATTTTCCATGTGTAGTCCCTCGCCATTTCGCACCAAGTGCACATGCATCTTTTTACTGCATGATTTTAATGGATATGTTGATGCCGGGGAAGAGAGTGTTGATTTTAGAAGGAATGCATACATACATATCCTCTTTTCTAAAAGTGGGATGGATTTTCTGACATTTTCACTTTCACGCCTCTCCCACCACATAAATGGCCTTTTTAAAATGTGTCTTCGTATAGATAGACTGAATATTGCCACTGTCCATATAGTAAGATGGAACACCCTTTCTCTGCCGCAGAACTGTCCAGATAGTGCCCAGGTTAAAGTGAATTTTCAGCAGCACTATCTATGGATGAAAGATTTATCCATGGCTAAAAGATTTATACATGAATGAGGTTATTTTTGAAGTGCTATTCATGATTTGGATGTCTGGAAGCAGGCACTGATACATACAAAGCATGGAGACATCCCCAGAGCCATTTTAGAAGCCAGCTCTGTGAATATCCCCTGGGCAAAGACATCCACGTCTGAATGGGAGTGTGGAGTAGGATGGTTAGGATGTTCCTGGATGGGTGTTCCTGGAACTTGGATGTCCTCTCCCGATTGCAGAAATGCTTTGAGCATACTGAGCTGCATCAACGCTTATACCTACTCCAGGAACAAATAAGTATCTGAAGGGTGCTCATTTTGTCAGACAGAAATTTGGAGAGTGTGGAGAAGGAGGTATGCTCCTGTCCTCTATGATCACTGATGGGGAATGAGGGCTCATGCTTTTGTTTTGCTATGCTGCAGGATGCCCCTTATGCTAGCTTGTATGGGTTGGACATCCCCACCCCATGCTTTCCTAGAGGTGTGTCCACCGGCACAGATGTCAATTTTTGGGGACATCTAAGCTAATAAATTGGGCAGAGAAAACGGACTTTCTTGGTGTTTCTCACAATGTTCTGCCCTGGATTTCCCCATTTTGACTTGGAAGACCTTTCTTAAATACCACTTTTTGTGATTGCCACTAAGCATATACAGTAAATCCCTTTGACAATGTGATATGCACGCAAGGATTCTTGCGGTCAAGAAATGTGCAGCATGGGTGTGGGACTGCACATGCATTTCATAAAACATCTGCGCCAATTTCTACAGGCAAATACAGGCCCAGAGTCATTCCTGCCTCAGAACAGCTGTAATGGAGTGGAGGAGTAGCCTTATGTTTAGAGCACTGGCTTGGGAACCAAGAGACCAGCGTTTGATTCTCACTAGCACTTCTTGTGGCCTTGGGCAAGTCACTTAATCCTCCATTGTTCAGAAAAATCCAAGTTATTAATGTCCCTATTTAATGTACATTGCCAAGTTTAAGTTACAATATAAACTGATTTGATTGAAATGATAAATCAGTATAAAACAACCTATTAAATAAATAATGTTGTGCAGCAGCTTTTTGGTTGGCTATTTTCAAATGGCACATACTGTAGGTACATAAGTTGCTTTCATAAAATAGGCCTTCTTCGCCTAAGCAACTTTTATAAAATTACTTTCTGTATGGCTACTATAAATGTGTACTATATAATATCTTAATGCAATCAGATGAGAACAGAGCAAAACACAATGAATTACGCGCTGAAAATGCAGAAATATACTAATTATTAAGATTGTTAACATCAAACATTAGGTCCTGAAGTATAAACAGTTGTGCCTAATTACTACATATTGTGCTGGAAGAAAATCAAAGAACCTAATATGATGAGTACTGGGAACACAATTAAGTACCAAAATTTCTTTATGACTGAATAATAAACATTTCCACAAAGTGCAATCATATTTCACACCAGAAAAGAAACTGATTATAGGAGTTATTTCATTGGATTAACTCCAAAAAAGACCTAGAACATGAAACTAAAGTACTATCCTTATGCGCACATGTATACCACACATAAGAACATAAGATATGCCATACTGGGTCAGATCAAGATCCTTCAAGCCCAGTATCCTGTTTCCAACAATGGCCAATCTAGGTCATAAGTACCTAGCTGTTTCTCCAAAAGACTCAGGTTCCACAATGCTTGTATTGGGTCAAGCAGTGGATATTCTATGTCCACTTTAATAACACTGGTCAACAAATTTTTACAAAAGTCATGTTACTGAAATAAAAATAGTCATTTCTTGTCAATTTTTATATGCTGAACACGAATATGACAGTGAAATTGCAAAGATGGCTCTAGTTTTTTTTGTAATCTACAAGAATTAATGTTTACATCACGAAATGCATGTCAATAGTAAATATAATAGGCCTTTGGTTAATACCTGTAAAAAACCAAGTCATAAACTACTTCTTAGATTTTTTTGCCTGTCTCTTGTACAGCTGTTCGGGAGCTTCTCTGGGGAGTGTGCAGCAGTAGTCAGCCAGCATTGTAGTGGACCATTTTCCATGGTATCTTTGCTCCATCGTTGCAATATCCTGTTGAAAACATTCGCCCTGTTCATCACTAACCATACCACAGTTGTCAGGAAAGAAATCGAGATGGGAATCAAGGAAATGGATCTTTAGAGACATATTGCAGCCAGGTTTCTGATACTGCATCAGCATGTCTTCTACTAGTTCCTTGTAGTTTTCTGCCCTAACATTCCCAAGAAAGTTTGTTGACACTAGGCGAAAAGCATCCCATGCTTGTTTCGCATCACCCTGCAACAAGTTGTTGAACCGGGCATCTTTGAAGAGCTCTCAAATCTGAGGACCCACAAAAACTCCCTCTTTAATCTTTGCTTCACTGAGTCGAGGGAATTTTTCATGCAGGTATCGGAAAGCTGGCGAAGTGCGGTCCATGGCTTTCACGAAGTTTTTCATCAAACCTAGTTTGATGTGAAGGGGTGATAGCAGGATTTTGTGAGCCTCAACCAGAGCTGGGTGCTGGATATTCTTCTCTCCAACTGTTACATTTTGTCTGCGATTCCATTCCTTCCGCAAGTAGTGCCAATCCCTTGCTCGGCTATCCCACTCACATAAGAAACACATGTATTTTATATATCCCTGCTGCAATCCCATTAAAAGGGCAACTACCTTCAAGTCACCACAGAGGTGCCAGCTGTACTTGTTATAGTTAATGGAAGTCAGTAGATGCTTTAAGTTATCGTATGTCTCTTTCATGTGGACGGCATGCGCTACTGGAATAGATGGAAGACGGTTTCCATTGTTCAAAAGCACAGCCTTCAGACTCAGTTTTGAAGAGTCTATAAATAGTCTCCAGTCTTGTGGGTCATGAGTGATTTTTAAGGCATTCATGAGGCTTTCAACGTCGGAACAGAATACCAGATTACTTTCCTTTCCGACTGCGTATAATATCCTGCTGACATCAGATGGCTTCAGCAGCCATCTGGCAGTAGTATTGCAATGCATCAGAAAATGATGCAATCAACTCTGGATGATGTGTGCATTCTGGTATTATGCAATGTGATGCAATATTACATCATTCAAGGCTTATTTGGGATGTTGTTGATATCCTACTGGATAAATTGACACGGTGAAACGTCAAAAATGAACTACATGCAATATCTTAAAAACTAGAGCCAAGAATTTTTCTTTAATGTTATATGTTATACTTTTAATGTTATATCAGCTCACCAAGATACTACAGATTAGGACCTTTTAAAGTCAGTAACGATTTCAATGTTGACCAGTGTAATGGTTTAGGAATCTTTCCTCCAGAAACTTGTCCAAATCGTTTTTAAACCTGGCTGCACTAACAGCTGTTGCTACATCCTCCGGTAGCAAATTCCAGAGTTTGATTACACATTGAGTAAATGTAATTAGACTCTTTCATGGTATTGCACCCCCTTGGTCACTTATCTATCCACAGAAGTATCCCAGTTATCCTGAATGTATTAAGGGAAAGTTTGGGAGCCTTGGTGTCGCTGCGCATGTTTATTATGTAGTTCCTGTCCTATCCTCTGGCTAGATTCTGAGTTTCTTATGAGAGCTCAGAACAGTTAAAGTATCCAAGCTCCCAGGTACTTTCCTGATTTTGAAGGGGTGTGTGTGTGGGTGTGTGTGTGGGTGTGTGTGTCAGTGGGGGTGGGGGTGGAGGAGGGATAGACAGTCATTCAAGGTCCTTGGGGATGTTGTAATTTCTAACACACCCCAATTAGCCCAATAAAATATATAATATTATCACTCCAGATAGAACTGTAAAAAAAAAAAAAAGAAAAATGGCAAACTACATACTTGATGCAGATGAATTATTTGGTACTCTATATTTATATTTAGTGCAGGAACTACTGTTTACATCATAATTTCTTCCCTTCAAATAATGGTCTGTCTTAATACCATTATTTAAAATATTCAGATTATATAAGTGATAGAAAAAAAACTTATTGGAGTTGGTGGCAATGTCCCTTCTAAGCTACATGGCTGTCCACTGCCTGTGTTTTAATTGAAATGCACACTGTTGGCCTTTCACAATTTAGGTCCCTGCGCCCTCAATCTTGCCATGTCCCCCTGCAATGCCTTACAATTTACTCATGACTTAAAATCGAATAGTATTGTATCATCTACAAATTTAATTACCTCATTTATTGTTCCCTTTTCCAATCAACCAAGCATCATTCTTGCGTCATTCCACTATTTATCTTTCTCTACTGAGAAAACTGAGTGTTTAGTCTTTTCTACCTTTTAGCCAACTCTGAATTTACTATATGACTGTGAACTCCCCAGGAATCTCTCATAAGGGGTTTTTTCAAATGCCTTCTGAAAATACAGAAGAAGTGCAGTGTCGTGTACTTGGGAAGCAGAAATCCAGGGGAAATGTACATGATAAGGGGCAAGAGGTTGGTGTGCACGGACCAGGAGAAGGACCTTGGTGTGATTATTTCTGCGGATCTCAAGGTGGCAGAACAGTGCGACAAGGCAGTGTCAAAAGCCAGGAGGATGTTGGGTTGCATACAAAGAGGAATTACCAGCACAAAGGAAGAGGTACTAATGCCACTGTATAAGTCACTGGTGAGGACTCACTTGGACTCACTTGGAATACTGTGTTCAGTTTTGGAGACCATATCTTATAAAAAGACTGGAAACTCATAAAAAGACTGGAAACTCTTCAGAGAAAGATGACCAAAAAGATTTGGAGCCTGCGTCAGAGGCCTTATGAGAAGACACTTGAAGACCTAAATATGTACAATCTGGAGGAGAGGAGGGACAGGAGAGATATGATTCAGACCTTTAAATACTTAAAGAGAAATAATGAACAAACAAACCTCTTCCAAAGATGGGGAAGCTGTAAAACTAGAGGGCAATACATGAAGCTGCAAGGGGGTAAATTGAAAGGCAATGTCAGGAAATACTTTTTCACTGAAAGGGTGGTAGATGCTTGGAATGCCCTCCTGATGGAAGTGGTGGGGGCAAATATAGTAAACAGGAAACACAAAGAGGAGCAGACGCTCCTGCAGACTGTCCAAGCAAACAAAAGAGCAGGAGACGTAGGGTGGATAGGCAACTGGTTTATTGAACGAAACCCCAACGCGTTTCGGCAACGCCTTCCTCAGGGGGAAATGGCTAGTACTAGTACAGTGCAATTTGTGCATTAGTATAGCTGTATTTTACAAGTGCTTTACCCTTATTACTCCTCTGTAATATTATTACTAGAATATACACGCTTTCCGCGTTTGTATGAGTGCCTTATCTATATTGCTCCTCCACAACATCACTGTTTAGAACATACACTACTCATGCGCTCGTACTAGCCATTTCCCCCTGAGGAAGGCGTTGCCACACAAAATATTTTTCCCCTCTCCATTTCACTCTCCCAGCCCCATTACATTCTAATCCTCCCCCAACATCAGCATCAACATCAGCATCAACATCAAGCCCCACCCAGCATCCGCTCCTTTCTAGTCCCCACATCAGCTCATTTCCAGCCCTAGCCCCCCATCAGCCCATTTCCAATCCTAGCTCCCCCATCCATTTCTAGACCTATCCGAGTCCCTCCATCAGCCCATTTCCAATCCCAGCCCCCATCAGCCCATTTCTAGTCCTTTCCTAGCCCCACCATCAGCCCATGTCAAATCCTAGCTCCCCTCCACTCAGCCCTTTTCCAATCCAAGCCCCCCCCCCCATGAGCCTACTTCCTGTTCTAGCCCCTCCATGAGTCCATTTCAATCCAAGCCCCCACCACAGCCCATTTCTAATCTTAGCTCCCCCAACAGCCATTTCCAGTGCTATCCTAGCCCCTCCATCAGCCCATTTCCTGTCCTAGCTCCCCCCCACTCAGCCCATTTCCAGTCCTAGCTCCCTCCCATCACAGCCCATTTCCATTCCAAGCCCCCCTCCCCATCAGCTATTTGCAGTTCAAGCCCCCCTTCCACTCAGCCCATTTCCATTCCAAGCCCTCGACCCCATCACCTATTTGCAGTTCAAGACGCCCCTTCCACTCAGCCCATTTCCAGTCCTAATAACCCCCTGACCCATTACCAGTCCTAGCCCCCCCATAGTCCATTACCAGTCCTAGCCCCCCATAGCCCATTACCGGTCCTAAGCCCCCCATCAGCCCACTTCCAGTCCTACGCCCCATCATCCCTTTTTCAGTCTTAGCCCCCCATAGCCCATTACCAGTCCTAACCCCCCCATCAGCCCACAGCCCATTACCAGTCCTAACCCCCCATCAGCTCACAGACCATTACGTCCTAACCCCATTAGCCCACCTCAAGTCTTAACCTCCCCATCAGCCCATTTCCAGTTCTAGCCCCCCCCCATAGTCCTTTACCAGTCCTAACCACCCCCATCAGTTCACAGCCCATTACCAGTCCTAACCCCATCAGCCCACCTCAAGTCCTACCCCCCCTTAGCCCATTTCAAGTCCTAGCCCCCCCCATAGCCCATTACCAGTCCTAACCCCCCATCAGCTCACAGACCATTACGTCCTAACCCCATCAGCCCACCTCAAGTCTTAACCCCCCATCAGCCCATTTCCAGTTCTAGCCCCCCCATAGTCCTTTACCAGTCCTAACCACCCCCATCAGCTCACAGCCCATTACCAGTCCTAATCCCATCAGCCCACCTCAAGTCCTACCCCCCATTAGCCCATTTCCAGTCCTAGCCCCCCCATAGCCCATTACCAGTCCTAACCCCCCATCACCCCATTTCCAGACTTAGCCCCCCCATAGCCCATTACCAGTCCTAACCTCCCCATCAGCCCATGGCCCATTACCAGTCCTAACCCCATCAGCCCACCTCAAGTCCTAACCCCCTGTACGGCCCTGTTTCGTACAAATTACTTAAACCCTACACCCCCCATCAGCCCATTTCCAGTCCTAGCCCCCCTCATAGCCCATTCCTAACCCCTCATCACCCCATGTCCAGACTTAGCCCCCCATAGCCCATTAGCAGTCCTAACACCCCCATCAGCCCACAGCCCATTACCAGTCCTAACCCCATCAGCCCACCTCAAGTCCTAACCCCCCCATCAGCACATTTCCAGTCCTAGCCCCCCATAGCGCATTACCATTCCTAACCCCCCTATCAGCCCACAGCCCATTACCAGTCCTAACCCCCTCCCCCCATCAGCCCAACAGCAGCATCGAGGGCCCCCCCCCCCCATGCCCGGCAGAACCCTCCCTCCCTCCCTGCATCATCCCCTCTACACGTTGGCTTTCAGAGCGTGAAGGGAGAGTTTCTCCCTTGCAGCTCTGTTAAGCCCGCGGGCGCTGATGGGCTGAGTGGAAGGGGGGGCTTGAACTTCCAATAGTGGTGGCGTTGGAGTTATGGCCAGACAGATTGCATAATCATAGGTTATATTTTGGTGCAATAGTGCAGCAGACACTGATAGTGCAGCAGATTGAGGTGATTAATCACTATTCCCCACAATGTGTTTACGTTGCCGCTCTCATGCGTGCCTTTGTTTCAGCTTGTCTGTATCTGATCATGACTGCCAGGGCTCAGCATATACTTGGCTCTGTTAACAAAATTGCTGACGCTCTCTCTCATTTCAAGTAGTCAATGTTCCGGGCATTGGCACCTGGAGCTGGCATGAAGGGGTTGACGGTCCCTGCGCACCTTTGGCAAATTGGCCATTTGGAATATTGAGTCTCCTGCAAAGGTCGATGGCTCCTTCTACCTGGTCTGCTTATAGTAGGGGTTATGAGAGAATCATGTCGTTTTTGATGGCGCATGTTTGGCAAAGGGGCATGGTGGCAGACCAGCTGCTGGGTCAATACATTATTTTCGCAAAAGGCGAGGGCATGTCCATGTTAACAATCTGCTCTCATTTGGCAGAATTTTATTTTCTCCAGAGCAGTGGGTTGCAGCAAACTGATTGTGTTTTTGTTGTGCAGGCTCTTGCAAGATTGGGAGCAAACTTCCCCAGCTCCACAGGACCTCAGGCACCTGATTACTTGTGACCTACTTGTGAGATTGTGTTGTGGGCTTCTGAAGGTGGTGGTGTCTGCTTATGAGGTAACCCTCTTTCGGGCTTTGTTCTTCTTGGCTTTTATTCAGGGCCTTTTGGGTTAGCGAGTTGGTGGCTGACTCCATACGTTTGTCTTCCCTTTCAGGGATGTGACTGGAACATGTGCAGTTTGTTGGTGGTTTGTTGGTGGTCAGCTATGTATTTTGATACCCAGATCCAAGACAGATCAGTTGGGTAAAAGCCTGTAGGTGGCCCTCCAGGCAAATGATGGCTCTGTCACTTGCCCAGTGACTGGTCTGTGGTGTTACTTGGCTGTATGGCCAGAGGGTGGGGGGTGGTTGTTTGTGCATGCTGATTCTCGCCCTATGATACACTTTCAGTTTACAACAGGTCTGAGGTTGGTCTTGTAGCATCTGGGCATTAAACCACATGAATTTGCCCCTCATTTGTTTTGCTTTGGGACGCTGATGAGTGCTACAGCTGCTAGTCTGATGGATCCAGTGATTCAGAAGATTGGCAGGTGGCGTTCCAAAGCATTTGCAGGTTATGTCAGATTATGAAAGCTGGAGGGACTTCCCTCGGTTGGATGCTAATTCTGTTTTCTTTTTCAGGTGTCCGGCAGTGGTCTCTGCATTGCTGGCTAATTGGCCATTCATTTGTCCACTGGGCTGGCTAGCGTGCGGCTGCCAGTCTGATGGGTCCCAACATGGATTGACTTTGACTGAGGTGTCTGTGCTGTGGCTGGGGGAGCGGGGCCTGTACTGGAGTCAGATTTTGCCTTTTTGCAGCATCATGCCTGTGTCGGGAGTCACCCTGCTGGGATTCTTCTGCACCTGAGGAACAACAATTTGTTTTCCTGAACTTCTAAATAGTTAATCCTTGCGGCGAAGAGGGACTTTGCTGAGGTTTTGTTATTTCCTGAAGTTGTGTTATTGTGGTCAGACATCATTCCAAGGCCTTCTTGCATGGATCAGAGGCGATGATCTCAGGGTTTAATTAAGATTAACCACCCGATCGAATGTTGGGTTTGCATGAACGGTGGCTATCAGATATAGCACCATTGGGTGGAGGTGCATTACTCAGGCCTATTTCAGTCTGATGGTGTCCATTTGCCTTCTGTAGGTCAGAACATACTGCTTAATGATTGGCATGAGGCATTGGAATGGGTAGTTCGCAGAGAAACATGCTGATCGCAGCTTTAGCATGGGGGCAGCTCAGAAACAGTATTCTGTCCTCTGCCGGTGGCTGTGATCCGTATGTTTCCAGGTCCAAGTCTTTAGGCATAAGTTCAATTTGGCCAGTGGTCCAGTGATCATGGTTGAAATATGGGAGAGGTGTGCCTTAGGGTTGAGGCATACAGTGGAAGCGTGGCAACCTTTGCTAGTAGCATGGCGAGGCTGGTGGTAGGGGTGGGTTGTTGTCTCTGGATAGACTGCAGCAGTAGTATGATGGGTGAGATACCGGATCCAGTTGGGGCATTTGAGAGTTTGATTACTGTTCATTCCATGTTGTTCACGGAGGTCGTTAAGTTGGAATTGTTAATAAAGCTGTGAACAGCTTTGTCTTCTGGGAAGTGGGGGAGGGAGGGGGTAGGCTGAGAAGGGTATGGGGCAGGTGTTTGGAGGGAATGAGGCCTGCCTGGGTCCATGCTGCCCCAGTTATAGCCCCTCTCGGTCATCTTTTCTCCTAGCTGAAGAGCCTAAACTATTTAGTCTTTCTTTATAAGGGAAACATTTCATCCTGTTTACCATTCTTTGTTCTGCTTTTCTGACCCTTTTGTAGTTCTATTATGACCTTTTTGAGATGGGGAGACTAGAACTTCACACAATACTTAAAAATGCCATTGTATCATAGACTTATAGAGAGGCCTAATGATATGATCAGTTTTATTCTCATTTCCTTTTCCAATAACACCTACATTTGTGTTGGCTTTTTTGGCAGCTATGGTACACTGAGCTGAAAATCTCAATGCATCATCCACCATAACTAAAAGATCTCTTTGGGTAGTGACTCCTACGTCAGAACCAAGCATTTTGTACCTATATTTGGGATCATTTTTCCCTAGGTGCATCAAATTGTACTTGTCCACATTAAATCTCACCAGCTATTTAGGTGCCTAGTTCATCTAGTCCCACAAGATCTTTCTGCAGTTATGGCTTCAAATAATTTTGTGTCTGGAAATGTGGCCCTCACTCATCTTTTTTATCTCCTCATCATTAGGTATATGTTAAACAGCATATGTTAATGTGTATTTAAATATATTTTGTGTGCCCTTTCTGTTTATGGTGCCAAAAAGAATAAAATATATGCTCTTGAATACACATCCCTATTGATCATTTTGTGATCCAAGGAATTGCAATATTTTGTCAATTTGCATTGATAACTAGCAAGTATAGTTAGTTTCTCTTGGTATCTGGCCAAAAAATGAATATAATTTTTTGAGTTTTAATCACAAGGCATTGCATTTTGTGTTTGCAATAGGCATAGGCAAAACTATGTGAAAAGCCAAAACATCCATTACGTCATTTGACTATTCCAGAACACAGTTTGTGTTTCTAACACTCGTAACTAATCTTTCTGACTCCAATTCCTTGACAAGCTCTGTGCTATGACCAGAGTATCACTGTTGCTTAAAGGAAAGTGCAAGATTTTGCAGTTCTTGCTATGCCTTTACTATTTTATATTCTACAATCTGGATATATTGCACAAAAAACATATTATTAGTTTACTGTCTGGAACACTGAAATTGCAGTTTCATAAAACTGTGGATCATGTAAAGAATACCAGTAAGATTATCTTAAAAAATCATTTGGAATCCTCAGCAATTGACTCATCATAACCCATTAATATTCAGATATTTGCTTCATTCTTCAGTATGGACATGGCTAAAGTCTTGGGGGCAAGGGTACCTTCATTTAATTTGATTTTTCATTTGCTGGAGTGACAGCAGATTAGGAACCCATAGCTGGGTAAACACATATCCTTGAATATTGAGGTGATGGATGATAAGGCTTATGTAATAAAGATTTTATTTCCTCAAAGGCATACAATAGGGAAAGGTCCTTATTGAATATAGCTAAATGTGAACTTTTTCCAACTTTAGAGTCTGTTTTCACTATGGTGCTCGGCCAAACACATCAGCTTAGAGTATAATAAGCAATATAATAAGCAGTTAGGGCATTTTTTGCATGTGATAACTATCTTCTTTGGCCCGTGGTAGCTGTTACTGCCAGGGTATGACAGTTAACACATGCTGATTCGCTTGCCGCCACTCACTCATGAAGGTGCTGAATAGACAGGGTGGAGGCGGAGAGTGGGCACGGTGAGCACATTGCAGTTAATGCGGCAGGATATACCGCATGCCTTTACTTCAGATATACCTAATGTCACCTCAGTAGGTGGCGGTAAGTGCACCTGCAGTAATATGTTAGGGTACTCATCCACATGTTTACAGTCGGGAACATGCTGGCCATGCCTCCACTAGTTACCGGGAAGGCTTTGCACTTAATGCATGGTAGTTTTTGTGCTAAATGTGTATTAGGTGCAAAACCTAACCAACTTTAGTAAAAGGGCCCCGTAATTATTGTGAAGTCAATTATTGTAAAGCCCTGTCCACTTTTATAACTAGTACCCATCAGAGTGTTCCGAGTGGCTAGGCTAAGGAAGAATTTTAGAATGATCAATATTTTGCCAGTCCTCCCTCTGTTAGATAAAGAAGTATGGAAGCCATGTTAGTCCACTATATCAGGGAAGCCACATAGCTCCTTCTCTCAACTGTCTTAGTTAAAATTGCTATATAAAATAGAAACATAGAAACATGATCCAGTCTACCCTTCCATACTAACTCTATAGTCCCTTTTTTTCCTTTAGAGATCTTCTGTGTCTATCCCATGCTTTTTTGAATTCAGATATTATCTTTGTCTCTACAACCTCCACTAGGAGACTATTCCATGCATCCATTACTCTTTCCGTAAAGAAATATTTCTGAATATTACTTCTGTCTATCCCCTTTCACCCTTATCTTATGTTCCCTTGTTGCAGAACTTTCAATTGAAAGAGACTTTCCTCCTATTTATGCCACAGAAAGGCATACCCCAGGGTATTTCGCCCTAGCCACCTCTCATTGAAGTCGGCCTGGAGGGGGGGTAGCAGCTCTATTCCGCTCCTCTCTCCCCCTTCATGAACTCCCTTCCCCTGCACTACACTATCCTGAGTCCCTCCCCCTACACCTTGACTCCTCTCCCTTTTCTTTTTCTCCTTATCTACTCCCTTTCCACCGTCCAACCCCACCTCTGAGATGCCCTTCTCCTTATGCTTTCAGAAGCTCCTCTTCTCTACACACATCACGATTGTGGGTGACTTCAAGCTATATCCTAACTCTCCCTCTTCGCCCCATAATTCCACCTTCCTTGCTCTCCTTGCCGACCTGTCTTTACACCAACACGTCCCTTTTCCTATGCATTCTGCTGGCCACACTTTGGACCTAGTGATTTCCCCTAGCACCTCCCCTTTCATCCCATCTGCCCCGTTTGCCTTCTTAGTCCCCTGGTCAAATCACCTCTGTCTTCTTTTTTACTATGAGTCCACCCTCCCCCTACCTCCTCCTGAAAAGCAATCCAACTCCCCTGCATTCATATGCCGGATCATGCCTAATACTCTTTAACAGTTCCCCCCTTCCAACATGCTCTTCTCACATGATTTTTCCCCTCTTCCCCCTGATCGTCACTTCCACGTCTGGAACTCCACACTGCTCCCGCTCTCGACAAACTTGCCCCATTTCGTTCAGTTTCTCGTCACCACCAGTCCAGTCATAATCCTTGGTTCTACCCTCAGCTCTTCTTGTACCACTCTTTCCTCAATTGTGCTGAGCGTCTGTGGCGGAAGCACCCTTCATCCGACTCCTTAGCTCATTTTCATCATTGCCACTCCCACTACCACTCTCTCATCCACTCCACCAAACAGTCCTACTATCCCAACCTCATCTCCTCATCCTCCACTCCTCCCGTCAGCTCTATTCTGTCCTCCGCTCTCTCTCAGCCCTTCACTCCTCCTCCCCCTCAGTCCCCCAGGTTACCCCTCCTGACCCTGCTCTCCTGGCCACTCATTTTAGTGACAAGGTGCAAGCCCTCCATCTATCCTTCCCCACTTGCCCCTCTCCCCTTTCACCCACCACCACACTTCCCCCTCTATCACCTTTACTTCTGCCTCAGGCGACCTTGCCCTCTCCAATCATTGGCAATCTTTCCGCCCTATAACGCTTGCCGAATTAATCAAGACTCTCTCTACCTCCCGCAAGACCATCTGCCAGCTTGACCCTATCCCCCCCCCCCCCCCACATTGGCTCAACAAACCATCCCTGGCCTTTCTTCCCCTCATCCTCACCATCTTCAACTCCAGTCTCTCCTTGGGTTCCTTCCCCTCCCCCTGGAAACACGCCCTTATCTGTCCCATCCTCAAAATGCCCTCTCTGGACCCATCTTTTCCTGCTAATTGGTATCCCATCTCAAATCTCCTTTCATCTCTAAACCTATGGAGAAGTTGGTCTTCACACAGCTCTCTTCTCATCTAGATGCTACCCTCACCCTGCACCCCCATCAATCAAGCTTTCATCCCAGTCACAGCACAGAAACCATCCTCCTCTCCCTTCTCAACGAACTTCACGCCTCTCATGAGCATGGACTCATCTCTATAGCTGTCTCTTTGGATCTCTCTTCCGCTTTTGATCTAGTTGATCATGCCACACTGTTTTATATTATACAATCTGGATATATTGCACAAAAAGCATATTATTAGTTTACTGTCTGGAACACTGAAATTGCAGTTTCATAAAACTGTGGATTATGTAAACAACACCAGTAATGTTGTGATAAGCGGCTCTGTCTTCTGCTGGTTCCACTCCTTCCTTGCCTCTAGATCCTTCTCTGTCTCTTCTGGTTCCTCCACTTCTCCAATCACTCTACTGCCTGTGGTGTCCCCCAGGGTTCTGTTCTCACCCTCCTTCAATGTTTTCCTGGCCCCCTTCACTCTTGATTCAGCAGCACGATGTTTCCACTTACTATTCTGTGGACAATATCATTCTCCTATTCCATACCAGCCCCACTGCTCTGGATATTACTCCTCTCAATGCTTGTCTCTATAATGTCAACTCCTGGATGGCCTCAAACTTTCTCCACCTTAATATGGCAAAGACCTGGGCAATCTGGTTCACCTTTGATAGTCCTGTCCCCTCCCTAGCCCCCTCGCTCTCTTCTCCTATTCCCCTTGTCCCACCCTACATTATCTGGGCGTCACCCTCGATTCTGCCTTATCCTTCCACGACCACTTGTCGTCCATTATCCATTATTTCTTCTGCTCCCTTAGACAGATCCGTGCCGTCCATCCTTTCCTCACCATCCCGTCTCTGGTCACACTTCTACTTTCCCTTGTAATGACTAAGATAGACTACTGTAACATTGCTCTTGCCGGTCTCCCACAATAACAATTGCAGAGACTTCAACATCTTCAAAACTCTGCAGCCGGCATTGTCACACACGCTTCAGATTTTGACATTACGAAGATGTGATTCTTTATGGGATCTGCAGTATGACTTGGTGGGCTCTGGGAGATGGAGCATTGTTGGGGGAATGCTGAATCATTTGTGGTGCAAGGGGAAGAGGACCGCCAGACCACAAATTGATTTTTTAGCTGTGATTCTTTTATTTAGCAGTCTGGAGCATTGGGCTTGTGTTAGCAGCCTGCTGCTCCCGACAAACCCTTCAGGCACATGACTGTGGGCCAAGTACTATGACTGGCAGTTCTTTAAATAGAGCCCTCTTCCTGCAGTGTCTGATGATGTCATGCTGCATACCAGGTAAGATGTCAAGTGGTCCAAAGTATGGCATTCTCTTGATTCTCTTTTCAGTGCTCTTGTGCAAACCTTCCAATACCTCTCCCCAATGAGACCACAACAGGCAATTCTTTAAATAGAGCCTTCTACCCATGCCATCTGACAGCATCAAGTCACACACGCTTCTCGGGCAGATCACATCACCCCACTACTCATCCATCTCCACTGGCTCCCCATCACCTTCCGAATTCAGTTTCAGTTCCTGACCCTTGTCCACAAAGCAATCCACACCCTGACACTCCCGTATATCTTTCCAATCTGGTTCATCTCCATACCCACCAGCATTCACTCTGATTTATTCACTCCCTCTCCCCACCCCCCTTAGCGCACCTAGAATCCACCCATAATTCTGCCTTCTTCTTCCTTGGTCCCAAAATGTGGAATTCCCTCCCTTCCGTCTTCCGACTAGAGCTTTCCTTTGACAAATTTAAGTCAATGCTAAAAACTCACCTCTTTTGCTCTGCCTTTAATCTCCCTGCCTCCCCTCCTTCCTTGCTGAGGCCTGCGGCTCTCTCCCCTCCTTCTATTCTTTTTTGTGTCCTGTCCTACTTTCTCTTTCCTATCACATTTATGGCGTTCTTTTCCTTTTCCAGCAGCATTTTTAGAAAAATTTGAAAAACCATCCTGATGTCTGTAACGTGGCGCAGTTTATCAAAAAAATGAATAAAGATAAAGATAAATGTCGCTAGAATATCTCCTCACTTCTGTCTTTCCTCCAAAATATACATATTGAAGTCTTTAAGTCTGTCCCTATATGCCTTATGACAAAGCCCACTAACCATTTTGGTAGGCACTGTCTGCACAGACTCCATCCTCTTTATATCTTTTTGAAGGTGTGGTCTCCAGAATTGCACACAGTACTCCAAATGAGATCTCACCAAAAACTTATACAGAGGCACTATCACCTCCTTCTTCCTGCTGGCTGTCATTTTCCTTATATAGCCAAGCATCCTTCTGGCTTTCAATGATGCCTTTTCTACCTGTTTAGCCACCTTAAGATTATCAGAAACAATCACGCCTTGGTCCCACTCTTCTTCCGTGGACAGAAGTATTTCACCCCCTATATTGTACAGTTCTCTTGGATTTTTGCAGCCCAAATGCATGACTCTGCATTTTTGAGTGTTACATCTCAGCTGACAAATTCTGTACCATTTTTCAAGCTTAACTAGATCCCTCCTCATGTTATCTACTCCTTCCAGGGTGTCTACTCTATTGCAGATTTTGGTATTATCCTCAAAGAGGCAAACCTTAGACAGCAGCCCTTCAGCAATATCACTAACAAAAAGAGAATTAGATCAAGGAAAGATCCCTGCTGCGTACCCTGGGTAATATCCTTCTCCTCAGAGTGAGATCCATTTACCTGTACCCTTTGTCGTCTCCCACTCAATTGATTTCTAACTCAGTCACTTTAGGATCCATCACTAGAGTGCTCAATTTACTTATAAAACATCTGTGTGTAACAGTGTCAAAGGCTTTACTGAAATCTAAGTACACCACATCTAGGTCTCTCCCTCATTCCAACTGTCAGGTCACCAAGTTATTTGTAGAAAGGCTTTAAAGGGTATTTTTTTTCCATGCAATTCCTTTCATTCTTTGCGAACAACTATGTTAGCAAAAGAGTTGTACGTTATGACCCTTATTTTAGAAACATCTCCATGTATAAAGAACAGCATTTACATATATAGATTGGCTACACATGCAAACAACAATTTTAGAAAGCTGTTACTGACCCATGGAGATCCACACCATGTATAGTTTTCAAGGGATGTGTGGTTAGTGCTCAGTCATCACTGACATATTTACATCGGTTGCTGATAAAAGAACACCATGAGTTTAAATTGATGATTATGACTTTTAAGCTGTTATATAATTAAAAAAAAAAAATTTGCTCTCTAGGATGCAATGTTATAGACCAAATGGGGATTTACATTTTGTTCAGAGGAATTTACTAGCAATACCTATTGTAAAGGAGAAAGGGAATAGAAGGAGGAAGGATCAAAAGCTTTTCATTTTGTAGCCTCAGAATGATGAAATAGACTGCTAGAAGAGATGAGAGTTATATCTTTTACAATTTATGAAGTGTTTAAGATCATTTTTATATCTATGAGGTAGGAGGAAGTTTATCTATGCAGATATTGAAATGTAATGAGGAGATAAAATAGAAAACAAATACATGCATCTAATTGTTTTTAAGTGGTCTGATATTCTAACGGAATTTACACTGTTTACTGACCTGTAAACCATGTAAATGCCGCTGAATGGGATATTCAATGGCACTAACATGGTTAGTGCTGCTGAATATTCTCCAACTAATGCCGCTATATGTTTATGTTTATGCAATTTCTTGATATACCGCCCAGGCTAAAGGGCATAGAGCGGGTTACAATCACTACAAGCAGGTACTCTCGGCATGTTGTGCGCATTCCAAGGCATGTCATGGGTGATGACAGTCACTAACCAGGTTGCGCCAAATTGCACTCCTACCCGTTTAGCGACTTGCGGGTAAAACTACGCAAAACAAAAGCTGGCCTAGTTTTACCCACGGGAGCTAACCGGATAACTGTACCATATTGCTGCTACCCGGTTAGCTTCTGCAGCGTTGGAGACTGTGTGGTGACCCCACCACATTGAATATCTGGGGTTAAAGGTCAGAGGTAATGGCTATGCACTGTAGCAGTGCATAGCCATCCCAATTGAATATCAGGCCCATGATGTCTTTGTAAACAATTTTATATAAGCTGTTTTCAGTAAAATGGTATAGTGCCAAATAAATAAAGAAACTGGGATAGGCTGAAAATACGGACATTTATTCCCCAGTTTAGAAGGAGAATACACACACATATATATATAAATATAAAAATATATATATATACACATATATATATTATATCAATGTCTGCTTTTATTCATGCATTGAGGCCCACAGAAGTGTCAATAAAAGGGTAGGTGCAAACATTCAACCTCCATTATACACATTCCAGAACCCTTTCAGTATCCAATTACCCCAGAAGAACAACACCCTGCTGTTCCCATAATCTCACTTCCTCTGTGATACCACCCCCTATCAGGCAAAACCACCCCATTTCATGAAGAAGCTTTCGTCCCTTACACTCTACTGAAACGTCTCTTACAAAAGTCTCCAGTGACTTGTTACTGGCAAAATCCAAGTGCCTCTACTCTGTCCTAATCCTTCTTGACCTCTCTGCTGCTTTTAACACTGTTGAGCACAACCTTCACCTTGATACCTTGTCCTCGCTTGGTTTTAGCGGCTCGGTACTATCCTGGTTCTCCTCCTACCTTTCCCATCGCTCTTTCAGTGTGTGTTCTGGTGGCTCCTCCTCCTCTGCTACCCCACTCCCAGTTGGTGTCCCCCAGGGATCCGTCCCGGGTCTGCTCCTTTTCTCTCTCTATACCCAGTCCCTTGGTGTGCTTATCTCGTCCCATGGCTTTCAGTACCATCTCTATGCCGATGACTCCCAAATCTACCTTTCTATGCCTGAAATCTCTCCGGCAATCCAGACCAGGATCTCTGCCTGCCTTTCCGACATTGCTGCCTGGATGTCTCACCACCGCCTGAAACTGAACATGGCCAAGACTGAACTCCTTATCATTCCCCCCAAAACCTCCCCTCCTCTTCCTCCTTTCTCAGTCTCTGTGGAAAACTCTGTAATCCTTCCTGTTTTCTTGGCCCGCAATCTGGGGGTTTTCTTTGACTCCTCTCTCTCTTTCTCCACACATATACAGCTCGTAGCTAAGACCTGCCGTTTCTTTCTCTACAACATCAGCAAAATCTGCCCCTTCCTTTCTGAACACATTACTAAAACCCTTATCCACTCCTTAATCACCTCTCTTCTTGACTACTGCAACCTACTCCTTGCTGGTCTCCCTCTGAATCATCTCTTTCCCCTTCAATCTATTCAACATTCTGCTGCGCGACTAATCTTCCACCAGCCTCGCCATACCCACATTACTCCTCTTCTCAAGTCACTTCACTGGCTCCCTATCCTCTTCCACATCCAGTTCAAACTTCTCCTCCTGACCTTTAAATGCATTCACTCTGCAGCTCCTCAGTACCTTTCATCTCTTATCTCTCCTTACAACCCCTCTCGGTAACTCCGCTCTTTTAACAAACTACTTCTATCTATGCCCTCCACTCCTACTGCTAACTCCAGACTTCGCTCCTTTCACCTTGCTGCACCTTATGCCTGGAACAAGCTACCGGTGTCTGTATGCCAGGCACCCTATTTAGCCCTCTTTAAATCCAGGTTGAAAACTCACCTGTTGCTTTCAAATCTTGACTTCTGTGTTTTGTATTGACTAGATTGTAAGTGCCGTGTTTTTGTCTTGACTAGATTGTTAGCTCTATGTTTGTCTTGGCTAGATGGTAAGCTCTGATGAGCAGGGACTGTCTCTTACATATCCGCACAGCGCTGCGTACAACTGGTAGCGCTATATAAATGCTCAATAGTAGTAGTAGTAGTATCTAGTGGTATGGGCAGGATTGTTCCTGCTCCACCAGGTCTGGGTTCAAAATGGTACCAGTAGACCCCCTAGGAGTAGTCTTATGATTCCACCACAAGGGGCATGCTGCCAAATAAAGGTTTTTTTTCCTTATTTGGCAGCTTGACCCCTCAAAGTTGTATCACAAGATTTCAGATAGAGTCAATGGAAACATTTTCAAACTGGCACCCATAGGGGTAGGAGAGACTGATAATTGCTTCTACCCCTTATTTTAGACACCAAATATTCTGGAGGTGGGCTGGGGGGTCCATGGAAGGAGGGGGGTTTCTTCAGTAGGAGGGGAGATTTGCCTAGCAGGGGGATTGAAATTGGGATTTTACCTGGGAAATGGGTATTGTGGATGGGGTTTTTACCTGATGTGGGGAACTGAGATTGGGAGTTTCTTGTCTAGCAGGGATCTGAGATCAGGGAATGGGGTGGGATAATAAATAAATAAATATTGTCCTGGAAGATGGTGGGATAAGGGAATTGGAGGGCAAAGGGTAAGATTGGGGGATCAAGAAAGTTCTTGCCTGGCATAGAAGTGAGATCAGGGGGTAGAAGTGGGTTTAGGTCGCCAGGGAGATTGGAAGGTGAGAGGATTTTTGACTATCAGGACATGTGATTTTAACATTTTCATATGATTATGAAAAGTGACTCTGAACCAGGCCGGAAAGAGCATGCCATAGTGGGCCTGGAGGTGCTGAAGTCTCGGGCATAACGCAAGCAGCTGATTGCATCTGTCAACTACGACCTTATGGTCTATTGTTTATGGTTTATTACTTGATAGACTGCCCTGCAAAGAGTCTCAGAAGAAACATTAAAAATAATAAGACAGAAAAGAACTCCAATAAAAATAGGAAAGAGGAGAGTCATTCAAACCGCATGCAAGATAAAAACAAAAAAGGAACATACAAGACAAACAAATCAACCAATTAAGTAGGCAAGTCATAAGCAATTTTAAATAAATGTATTTTCAGAAGGGACTTGAAGGAGGGAAATGAAGATGCCAACCGAATAGCAGAGGGGAGCGAGTTCCATAATGCAGGCGGCAGAAAATAAAATGCAGATGAGCGAGTGGAGATGAGTTTGGCCTGAGAGGATGATGGTAGATGTAATTGGTGTGTATGAGAGTCCCGGAGGAGATAAAGAATAGAATATGGAATTAATAAATCAGAAAGATACAGAGGAATCCCCGAATGAAGTGTATGATGAACATTTGTAGGGAGCCAGTGACTTTGCTAAACTTTGCTAAAAGCCAGGAAAGAATACAAATTTGTGACCCTCATAAAGGATTGGTGCTTGTACCTTAACAGCGTTCATAATCTGGGCCACATGTTGAAAACACAAGACTTGGAGTATCATAGGCCTTGGATGTCAGCTGTTCGGCACTGGATATGTAAGGACTCTGTTTCAAAGGGCCACATAAAGTCCAGTTTGAGCAGTTTTGACAGAAGAATTTCCAAAAAGGGGACCACATCGGTGCCTTCAGTGCCTTCCAGGATGCCGAGGAGGCAAATATTGTTCCTTCTGGTTCTATTGTTTAGGTCCTCTAAACTTCACTCCAGCTGAGTGATTCTTTTATAATTTTTGTTTACTTACTTTAGCCAATCATCATGTATCAGCAGCATGATGTCAATTTTGTCTGTACACACTGTAAGAGATGCCATCTGAGTTTTAATCTCTGCTATGCCCGAGTGCACGGAGGTGAGAGAATCGTCATTGGCCATTGTGAGCACCTTCACAGCCCTTATTTCAGCCATTATCTCTTCCATACCCCCCAGGGCAACTCAGCTCACCACCATTTTCAGAGGTGATGGACGTTCTTGTTTTTTTCTCTTAACACCCTGATTTTGTCCTGCTGGAAACTCCAAATGAGCAGGTTTCCCTTCTGATATGCTCTGCATATGGTTACTCGCTACACTGTGCTGAGAGATTGCAGATAACTCATAAGCAGGATAAAGAGTTAGATCAGTGGTTCTCAACCCAATTCTCTGGGACTCCCAGGCTAGTCAGGTTTTCAGGATATCCACAATGAATATGCATGAGATAGATCTGCATGCACTGCTTCCATTGTATGCAGATCTATCTCATGCATATTCATTGTGGATATCCTGAAAACCTGACTGGCTTGGGGGTCCCAGAGGACCAGGTTGAGAATGACTGTTAGATTCTTGCTAAGGTCCTATGTGTCCATCTTGAACTACAGCCGGTTCCTCCCCCGAGCACTGATCATTTTAGTAGCCACCCTCTGCACCGACTCCATCCAGTTTATATGCACAAACCTGTACCTCATTAGTATTCAAATAAATAACACAGCTTATGATAGTCCACCACAAGCTGCATTGTCCATGGAAAAGTAACACCAGCTCCAAGCTGGGATTATTTTTCTGCCTGGAGCACTGGACTGCTAACATGATCCAGGCTGTTAAATTAAAGGGACCATAAATGAAAGATTAACAGATAGCTATAGTATAGCATAACTCTAGTTGTTTGTCTCTGCTTTTATGAATGTTTTAGTCTCTTTTATTTTCCCGCTTTCCTGTATTATTTTGTAGTTCCTTTCTGTTTATCTTGTTATAATTCATCTCTGTAAATGCCCTGTATGACCCACAAAGGGTGGTATATCAAGATCTAATAAGCAATAAACGATAAATGAGATAGTCTGGACACCACCATCCCTAGCACCAGCAATGACTAAGGGCTCCACCCTCAACAACCTGACCTCTCCCAATGTCTCAGTTCAGAGGCACTGGGACCCCACCTCTGATTTTAAAATCAAAGCCCTCCAAAATGGCACACAGGATTCCCTATTGGTAGTATTGTGAAACAACTGCTAGGGGATCCTGGGCACCATTTTGAACCCAGAGTCAGCACGAGTAAGGGGGTCCTTAAGGCATGTTGGATTTTGACATTACGAAGATGTGATTCTTTATGGGATCTACAGTATGACTTGGTGGGCTCTGGGAGAGGGAGCATTGTTGGGGGAGTGCTGAGTCATTTGTGGTGCCAGGGGAAGGGGACCGCCAGATCACATATTGATTTTTTCAGCTGTGATTCATTTATTTAGCAGTCTGGAGCATTGGGCTTGTGTTAGCAGCCTGCTGCTCCCAACCAAACCCTTCATGCACATGACTATGGGCCAAGTACTATGACTGGCAGTTCTTTAAATAGAGCCCTCTTCCTGCAGTGTCTGATGATGTCATGCTGCATACCAGGTAAGATGTCAAATGGTCCAAAGTATAGCATTCTCTTGATTCTCTTTTCAATTCTCTTGTGCAAACCTTCCAATACCTCTTCCCAATGAGACCACAGCAGGCAGTTCTTTAAATAGAGCCTTCTAACCATGGCATCTCATAGCATCAAGCCGCATACCATGACAGAGGTCAAGTGATTTGGAGGGCAGCGTCTCTCAATTCTATTTCCAGTGTTCTCGTGAAAACATTGCAATACCTCTTCCCATTAAAAGCCATTTTCAAAGATAAAACAATACTTTACCAGTGGAAACGAGCTTTTAAATTTTTTAAAGCATTTTCCATATATAAAGCAGAGAATGGTTCTTACATGTACATAAAAAGCATGCTCATCAAAAAGTGGCACCTACTTTTACATATTGGGGGGGTCATTCAGTGGCACGAATAGCAGGGATGGACATCCGGATTGGACGTCCATCCCCGCTATTCGCTCCCCTGCAGCCCTGGCTATTGCCTCCCTGTACAATCAGTTTGTTTGTACAGGAAGGCTTAGATGGAGATGAGAGGAGGCATAACTGAGGCAGAGAGAGAGGGTGGGGCATGGGCGGGCCACAACCCCGGATATATAGGGCTGATTCTGAGGTCGGCCCTGTACGTCCGGAGCCATGAACATGAACGGGGGACTTATTCCACTGCAGAGGGGGATCATGCTGCTGAGCTGGGCCAAAAAGGTAGGGGGTGCAGGAGGATCCCCACTGCCAGACCATGGCCATGGGAGGCCGGATCGAGGTTCAAGCTGCAGGGAGAGAAAAATATCTGTGGCGGCCGGCATTGCAGCTCCTGAATGGTGCCACAGTGCCATGGCGACGGGACACCATGGCATTGCGGCTCCATTCAGGAGCCTGACTAAGGTAGCCGGGGATCTGCTGTGTGTGTAGGCTGACCAGAATTGGGACCCAGCCTGCACGTTTGGGCTGTAGACCCGATTCTGATCCTGCAGGCATGTCTAGCCCCTGTGGGATCAGAATCAGGTCTACCTTTGGGCATCCTACTTCTAGTCGGCCGCACAAGGGACTGGACGGCCAGGTCAGAATGTGCCTCATTCTGTTTTCTGGGGTCGTAAACTAGAGGTAGAGTTGTGATGTCCATGGACATTTTTAATATATGCAGGCATACACCAGGGGATCATCTAATAGCAGGATACCTATGTTTAAAGTTCATGAAGGTGCTGACTTTAATTCTGTTTTATAAAAACAATATAGGTGGCTATATGCCTTATAAAATAGGTTTCTTAGAACCAGCCCCCGTAGTGCACAAATTGATGAACACAATTTACACCTGCTCCAAAGTCAGTGTAAATGTGTGCATATACTCGAAATGTGTGCCAGTTTATTTTATAATACGGGTTGAGTATCCCTTATCCGAAATGCTTGGGACCAGAAGTGTTTTGGATTTCTGATTTTTTTTTTATTTTGGAATATTTGAATATACTTAATGTGATATCTTGGGGATGGGACCCAAGTCTAAACACAAAATTCATTTATGTTTCATATACACCTTATACACATATCCTGAAGATAATTTTATACAATATTTTTAATAATTTTGTGCATGAAACAAAGTTCGTGTACATTGAACCATCAGAAAGCTAAGGTGTCACTAGCTCATGTCGGCAATGAAAAAGGTTTGGATTTTGGATCATTTCGGATTTTGGATAAGGGACATTCAACCTGTATATGTATGCACATCATAACGCCATCTCTGTTCCACCTATACTATGCCCCCAGGAAAGCGTACAGATGTGCGTGTATAAATACATCTAATCTTGCAGGCACACATGCTAATACTGTGTAAAGGCCACACAATTTTATAATAGGTCTTTTTTGAAGAGCTAGGTATGTCACTTTTTTGAAGAGCTAGGTGGTCCATCTCCCTGCCCCCCCCCCCCTCCTGCATGAACCTCAGAGGACTCTCCTGGTGTTTCTGCCCTCCCCATCCCGCAATTGGATGAGACAGCTGTGCTGGCTGTCCAGGTTGGTGAAACATCATGCCGGGAGCTTGGAGTGTGGCTGGAGAAGAAGTGGTTGCTGACCACTGTTCCCTCTAAGCTGTGCGCGCGTGCGCGCGCACACACCTCACCGTGTGAGCGCACATACTTTACAACAGAGCGCACAAAATTACGGTTCTGATTCTGATAGAAAACAACACAGACGTTCTTAAAATTGAAAAGTTGTTGTGTATTTATGTTTTTCACAAGTTATACAATATTTTCTAGTGCAATCAATGTGGTGTACATACTGTATTCTGATGTGTAGTCAAATTTTAATGTATATAACTTGGAGTGTCGTTATGTGGCGCACAAAAATTTAACCTTCCTTCAAAAGCTGCACAGCTGATATTTTATGCGCACACAGCCTACAGAAAATTAGAGGGAACATTGTTGCTGACCCTTATACCTCGAGTGCTGCTTCAGGCTGGATGTTTCCAGCTACGGATGTTTCCTAGAAAATCTTGGCCCTTCTCCCCAAGCCCCGCCAGGTTTGACTTTGGCTTCTATGGGGGTGCCAACTGGTAAGAAGATAGGGTTAGATGAAATCTGGGGAGTCTTACAGAGGATCGAGACAGCAGTGAATAGTAATATTTCTGACTTTTCACTACAAGTGGTGACCAAATTAGGAGAGCATAAAGTTGTTTTTGTGAACATGGGTAAATGAATTGGGACAATGGAAGCCCAATTGTCTATAGTTCAAGCAGCTATGGGAAGTTTTGTCAAGAACAGTTTTGCACTGCATTATAAAATGGATGTGACTGAAAATGCAGGCTAGTTGAGGAATATCAGGCTTTTAAACTTCAAAAAAATTATGATTACTATCTGCTACTAAATTGTGGCATATGTATCTTAAAGATGTTTTGAAAACCGCAGCTTCCGAGAAGATTCAGGTTACTCAGATGTCTTATTTACCATCTAAGAATAAATTAGAGTCCAAAGAGGAGAGTGGTATGGACTTGTTGGTGTCAGCAGGCATAATGGGCCTTTCTGCCATTTTGGAGTCCTCTATAGACAATATAACAACTAGGTCTACACTAGTCATGACTTTAGGGTCGAAGGCTGATAAGTCAAAATTATTTAATCCTGGGAGTACCGATGGGGTCAAAAGTGACCCCATTGCAGTTTCACAACACGTATCTTGGAATCTAGTTGTTCAAGAATGCAATCTTTTTATGACTTTCACATGTCAATATTATCTTTATATTACGCCATGAGAGGAATAATTTTCATCCACTAGGTGACACTAGTGATGAATTGCAGCACAGAGTACCAGTGGGGTCATTTTTGACCCCCATTGCTTACGTCCGGTTTGGATCGCGATACAATTTGCAGTTTTGTGAATTTTTTGATCTGACAAAGGTATTTATCATTAATTATGTATCATTTACTTTTTGTACTCTTATTTTATGAAAATTACACATTTTCTGTAATTGATATCATACGTTCTCTCATTATTTCCGATGAAATATAAAGGCTTTCAGCTCGTTCGTCATGATTATTGTACACCTATAGTAAAACTGCTTTGCATTTTATTCAACTTTATCTTTGTTTATTTATTTTAGGTTATTGTTTATGATGTCAAAACAAAAGTATTCAGCTGCCCAAGTAAGAAAAATATTGCAACGAGATGCTGACAGTGACGGCTCAGAGTCGTCTGATGATGCAGCATATTCAGCAAGCGAAGAAGCATATCAGCCAAGTTCGGACGATAAATCTGATGATGACAGTCATGATTCAGATGGCGACAGCAGTTGGTTGCCAAGTGAATGTGAGACTGATGTTGAGCTGGTAACATCGCCTGCAGCAAAGAGTCAAGTTACAGGTCGAGGCAAAGGTCGAGGCTGTGCTGGACGGGGAAGAAGGCAGGAGTCCTCGGTGTCAGTATCATCTGTGAGGAATCTTAATTGTGATTTTAGAGAAGCCAAGAGGTCATCAACTATAAGCACAAATGTTGCCTTTGAAGCCTATGTATCTAAGGATTGCACATCATGGAACAGGAAACCTATAAAGCAAGCTGCTGTAAGATACGCCAGAGCTAATGTCATGCCCGTACAACAAGGTCCTACAAGGTATGCTGTACGAAATGTTGATGGCCCTCTCACAGCATTCCACTTGTTCATGAGGAAGAACTTATTGAATGAAAGCATGATGTGGACGAGCAAACAAGGAAGACACATTTATGACGACACCTGGCAAGATTTGACAGATGGAGAATTTCAATGTTTTCTTGGACTTCTGATCCTCTCAGGCGTGTACAAGTCACGAAATGAATCCATAGTTCAGTTGTGGAACCTTGAAGATGGTCGTTCTGTTTTCAGCAAAAATATGGCCTGTAACCATTTTCAGCAAATTTCTTGTGCTCTCAGATTTGATGATGCAATCAACAGACGTGAACAACGAGGCGTGGATAAGCTTGCTCCAATCAGACATGTTTTTGATACCTGGGAAGCAACTCTAAGTGATGCCTTTGTTTCTAGTGAAAATGTTACCATGGATGAGCAACTGCTTACATTTCATGGCCGTGTTCCGTTCAGACAATATATTCCCAGCAAACCTGGGAAATATGGCATAAAGCTATGGATGTTGTGTGACAGTACAACGTCATATGGTCTGTGTCTTCAAGTATATACAGGAAAAGAACTCGGACAAAACAGGGAACAGAATCAGGGTGAAAGGGTTGTGCTGCAACTCACTGAAGGATTGACGCGATCTGGCAGAAATGTTACTGTTGACAATTTCTTCTGCAGTTTATCCCTGTCACGGAAATTGCTAGAAAAACAAATGACACTTTTGGGGACAATTTGAAGGAACAGAAAAGAATTACCTCCAGAATTTGTAACAGCAAAGGGCCGAGAGGTATTCACTTCACTGTTTGCCTTTCGCGATGACGCCACTCTGGTTTCCTATTGCCCGACGAAAGGAAAAGTGGTTGTTCTTCTGAGCAGTTTGCATGATCAAGAAGAAGTAGATAACACACGTCCAGACAAAAAAACACGCATGATCTTAGACTATATTTCTAGTAAAGTTGGAGTAGATACGGCAGATCAAATGTTGCGCACGTATACCACAAAACGAATGACAAGATGCTTGCCAGTGACAATCTTCTACAACATGTTGTACATCAGTGCTTTGAACACCTTCATTGTTTGAATGTCACTAAATCCAGAATGGCAGTCCAAGTCAAAGCACAGACGTCGTCTATTCCTCTTGGAATTAGGAAAGGACCTGCTTCAGAATAATTGCGGCGAGACTTCTTCCAGCATTGAAGAAGCCACTGATGCTGTGTGCAATGTTGGGATCCCAAAGAAAAGGGCAAGGTGTCACTGCTGTTCCAGAGAAAAAGACAAGAAAAGCAACATAGTTTGCAACTCCTGCAAGCGCAATGTTTGCAAAGAACATTCAGAAACTGTCTGTGTCTCATGCAAATGACTGTAGTACTTTACTGTGTTCATCAAGTGCATGCAAAAACTGCTTTCATGGCAACTCTTCTTCATGTAATTTTATGATAAAGCATTACATTTCAAAACATTTAACCTACATATAATAAATTATTAATTCGGAATAATATTTTGTCTGTTTAGTTTACAATTTTCATGGTTAACAATTAAAATTCGTCGTGGGGTCATTTATGACCAACGGTATTCAGTGTGTGCAAAAAATCTCAGTAATTCTAGGGTTAAATTGTATTTTCAACGTCATGATATTTCCTTTTGTGGACAAAGGGAATAGATGTTCCCAGGTGTTGCTAAATCTATGTCAGCCAGGAGAAAAATTTCCTCCTTTTAAATCTAAGACGTTGGCTGTCGGTGGTCTTTTTATTTAAGATTCCCATGTAAGTGCCTAGTAAGATAGCAAGGTAACTCATATCTTTTTTGACCCTTTACAGCTTGAAGCTTTCCATTCTGACAAAGTTACTTCTTAGGCGTGTTTCCTTTATAACTTGATGGATATGTTGGGGGCTTAAGATAATTGTCATTTCTGCATGAATGGTTTTTTTTTTTTAATTATTTATTTATGAAAAATTTTACAGTTTTTTTTAAATTAAATATATAATTAAATATTTTTTTTTAATATTTTTTTCTGTTTTCTTGATTCTCCTGCTTTTACTGGTTTCTTCTGTATGGTAGCTATAGTGTTTTGGATCTAATTTTGCTTGTAATGCTATTGATGTATTTCCTTTTTTTTCTTGAACCGATAGCACTTGCTTCCATGGGGCCGCGGCTCCGATAATGATCGGAAACCTCTACCACGGCTTTGTAAACAAGCCCCTAAATGTTAAGCACTGTATAAAAAGAAATTGCATTTATCAATAATCAAAAAGCAAAATACTTCCAAGGGCCAATTTTCATAAGAAAAAATCATTTTATCCCATAGTAAAAGTCTGCAAGCAATTTTGTTACCCATCTCATTTGGACGAATAGCAAGCTTATACATGAGCAAGGTCATTAAGAACATACAAATTTAAGAAATGTCATACTGGGTCAGACCAAGTTCCATCAAGCCCAGTATCCTGTTTCCAACAGTGGCCAATCCAGGTCGCAAGTAACTGTCAGCTTCCCAAAAAGATACACAGATTCCAAAATGCTTATCCTGAGGTAAGCAGTGGATTTCCCTGGTCCTCTTTAATAAAGGTTTATGGACCTATCTTCCAGGAACTTGTCCAAACCTTTTTTAACCCAGCTACACTAACAGCTTTTACTACATCCTTACTCTTTGAGTGAAAAAAAATATTTTCTCTTATTAGTCTTAAACAGGTTACACTGTAGCTTCATTGCATGTCCCCTAGTCTTTCTACTTTTCAATGGTGTAAACAATCGATCTATGTTTACCCATTCCACTTTATTCATTAATTTATAGACCTCTATCATATCTCCCCTCAGCTATCTCTTTTCCAGGATGAAGAGCCCTAACCTTTTACGCCTCTCCTCATAGGGGTATCTTCCATCCCTTTTACCATTTTGGTGGCTCTTCTCTGTACCTTTTCTAATTCTGCTATATTCTTTTTAAGATACAGTGACCAGAATTGCACACAATATTCAAGATGCGGTCGCACCATGGAACGATACAGAGGCATTATAACATCCTTTGTCTTATTCTCCATTCCTTTCCTTATGATTCCCAGCAACTATTTGCCTTCTTGGCCACCACTACACACTATGCGGAGGGTTTCAACATGTTATCCCAATGATGCCTAAATATTTTCCTGGGTGGTGTTTCCTAATGTGGAACCTTGCATCGTGTAACCATAGTTTGGGTTGTTCTTTCCTAGGTGCATAACTTTGCACTTGTCCATATTAGATTTCATCTGCCATTTGAACATGCAGTCTTCCAGTTTATCAAGATCCTCTTGCAATTTTTCACAATCCTCTTGGATTTTAATAACTTTGAATAATTTTGTGTCATCTACAAATTTGATTACCTCACTCATTGTTCCCATTTCCAGATCATTTAAGAATATGTTAAAAAGCAGTCACCCAGCACAGATCCCTGGGGTACTCCACTATTTACCTTTCTCCATTGAGAAAATTTGTCATTTAGTGCTACCCTCTGCTTTCTTTCTGAAAATCCAGATACACTGTATCGACTGGCTCACCTTTGTCTACCTGTTTATTCATACCTTCAAAAAAATATAACAGATTCGTAAGATAAGTCCACTCTTGGCTAAAGGTATGTTGGCTTTCTCCCATTAAACCAGGACTATCTACATGTTCAGTAACTTTGTTCTTTATAATGGTTTCTATCATCATTAATCCATTGGAATTTGTGCATTCATATATTGGCTTACTTGTATATTAACATTCTTAGTTAATCTCTTTTTTTCCTCACCTCAGCTTTGGCGCACAGGCATACAGGGAAAGAACAGCAGGTTTCAAACATATGTTAAGCAGTGGAAACAGTTAAACATTGACATGTTTCAGTTTTTTCCCTTTGACTACCTTGTGTATTACTCTAATTGCAAGACCTCCCTATAGCAAGCATTTATAGATTTCTCTCCCTGTGTGTGATTTTCTAATGGCCTGCATCATTTGCACTGCAATTTCATAGTCTGTTTGTCTTTGCTTACAGTGACATATGCTAAGTGCTGAGCAATGTTTCCAGTGGAAAAAAACATGTAAGTGACTGCAGGGTAGCTATGAAACAACAAAAAATGTAATAATGTTGATGTAATTGTGGTTTGGATGCTTTCATAATATGTAGCTTTTAGTTTATAACAATTTGCAGTTGGTACAGTTTTTGAAGTTGGAGGAGTGGCATTTATTTATTTGCTTTCTCTTATATACTGTGCTATTCTGCATCAGTGTGGTTTACATTGAACAAACTGAAATTACATTGAACAGGGCATTATAACTTTGAGATAACTATTTTACAGGAATGTGGGCTATGGAGGGTTAAGTGGCTTTCCCAGGACCACAAGGAGCACCTGTGGGACTAGAAACCCCAGACCTTCTGGCCCATGGTTACTGTCCTCTAGTGGGATTTGAACCACTGACCTTCTGGCCTGAAGTACTTTGCCCCAACCACTAGGTCACTCCTCCTCCATTTGTAGTCAGTATATCTAATATTTGTCCTGTGAACTCCTCCCCAATTTCTTATCCCATTTTAGTGAATCATACTGTTTACGAGCACGTATAAATACTAGCATGTAAAAGACACTTGTAAACTGACTTCACTCATATATCAAAAGGAACCTCACACTCAACAATCTCATCCACTTAAAGTTCCCTATTGCATAGTCCCTTAAAATACTTAGGATGTTTTTGCGGACCATCAACATAGTTTGTACTCATTAAACATAAAGGCATTAATGTCTTCAAAAGTGCTTTACTTTTCATCATCATCCTCCCTACTCAACCAATGTCTATATTTCCGTCCCACATTCCCCTCATCCACCCACTCCATAGTTTAGCATCCTCATAAAGCCTCCAGAGGATCATTAACACTATTACTCTCAGATGCATCCCATCCCACTGTTACTTTTCTCATGCCTCGCCATATAATATGTCCTTTGATATGTCATCTCTTCACCCCCTTCTATTCCTATGGCTCCACATCATATTTTCTTCTTAATGTTAACTCTCCCTAATCGTTTCCCTTCTTTCCGACAACCCAGACTTCTAGTCCTTATGACCTACTGCTTATCATCCTCACCTCTTCTGCTATTTTGTCTTCTACCCTAGTATCCGCTCTTGAGCTTCACCATTAAACCCTCTCATTCAGTTGACTCCACTCTCTCTGAAAGAACTTTGCCCTTATCACTGTCATGCTGTCTCCTCTCTCCCCCATAGTCTCCTGCTCTTTTTTCATCTAGGAATATGAAGTCCAACCCTACCCCCCCCCCCTAGATTTTTTCACAATCCCAAGGCACGTCAATGTACAACTCCTCAAATCTTATTCATATCCCTCTCCTTTCTCCCTCTCCTCTTGCTTTCGCATGTGCCTTGAGGAATACATATTCTGTCTCCAATATGCTTGCCTTAATTCATGACCTCTTTATTTAATGCTTTGGATCTTCTTGCTCTAATCGAGACTTGGCTTCTTCCTGAAGTCTCTACTTCAGTTGTTGCCTGCTATCATGAGACCTATTATTTTTCCCATATGCCTTGTCCCTTTGGCTGTGGTGAGGATGTTAGGTTTCTGCTCTCCTTTTTCTGCCAATTTCAACTCCTCCTTCTGCCTCAGTCTCACCCCTTTACTTCCCTTGAAGTCCATTCCATCTGCCTGTTTATTTATTTATTTAGCTGGATTTTTAACTGCCTTTCACTGGTTCAAAGCTGTGTACATGAAACAAAACCATTAACAGTTACAGTGCGACACTTTACTACATACAGTATGCATTGGATAAACAGAGTTGAGTAATTACAGTATATACAAATTTACAATTTCAGGGTGTAACGGTTATATGGGGCAGTTAGCTGTATACAGTGAATATTAGACTCCACTGTCTCTTTGGATAGCTGTCATTTATTGACCCCCTGACAAATCCACCTCTATTTTTCTTACTGACTTTGATTCCTGGCTTTCCTTCTTTCTGGATTCATCTTCTCCTTCCCTTATTTTTGGTGATTTTAACATTCATGTTGATGCCTCCTCTGGCCCTTATGCCTTAAGGCTCCTTTTCCTAACCTCATCTTTCAACCTTCGGCTTGGGTCTACTGCCCCTAATCACCAGCATGGCAACTGCCTTGACCTATTTTTTTTCTCCAATTGCTTGCCTTCACACTTCTCCTTTTAGTTCTTTCCTTATTTAACCATCACCTATTAAACTTCACTCTTAATCCCTCCCCCCCCCCACCTCATTCTCACCAAATCTCTACTAGCAAGTTTAGGAATCTTCACTGTATTGACCCTTAAGGTCTCTCCGCTGCTGTCTCATCACCTTTTTCCTCCACTATGTCATCTGAACTTATTAATGAGGATGTGTCTTCCTATAACACTATACTTTCCTCTGCTCTGGATGCACTCACTCCTTCTGTTCTTTGCCTGTGAGGCAGACTGTACTTCAGCCCTAGATGTCTTCTAAAACCCGCTACCTAAGTTCCTGTGCCCATTCATCTGAGCGTCTTTGGCTTAAATCCCATACTCTTGTTGACTTCTAGCATTTCAAATATGCCCACCTGACTAATATTCTTGCTTCTAATCTTCACTATCTCTTTGCTACACTCAACTCTCTCCGCAAAGAGCCTCCACCTCTGATCCCTCCTTCTCTTTCCACCCAGACTCTGGCTATTTCCATGATAAGGCCCCCAAGATTAGTCTTGAGTTTTCTACAGGGTCACCTCCACACTCCTCCTTCTTCACGCCCAAATCCTTCTCTTTCTTCCTTTTCTAAAATCACCTAGGAGGAAACCTCTCTTCTTCTTTCCTCTTACAAACTCACTACCTGTTCCTCTGATTACATACCCACCCACCTACTAAGTTTTATATCTTCCATTGTCATCCCTTCTATCTGTCATATCTTCAGTTTACAAATTCCCACTGCAACTTTTCCTCAGCATTCAAACATGAATGTGGTTATATCGCTCCTCAAAAAACCTTTACTAGATCCTATCTCTCCTTCTAATTATAAGCCCATCCTATTTGCTTCTAAACTACTAGGATGTGTGTTTCACCACCATTGTTTGGACTTTCTATATTCTCAAGCTCTTCTGGATCTATTGTAATCTGGCTTTTATCTTCTACATTCTACTGAAATGGCTTTTGTCAAAGTCTCCAGTGACTTGTTCCTCCACCAATTCAAGGTCTTTATTCAATCCTCATCCTTATTGACCTTTCTGCTGCTTTTGAAACTGTCGAGCACCACCATCTCCTTGATATCCTGTTCTCTCTTGTATTAAGGGGCTCTGTTCTGTCCTGATTTTATTCTTACCTCTTCCATTGCACTTTTAGTGTATGATCTCCTTTAATCCTATCACACTTTCACTAGGTGTACGTCAAGGCTCTGTCTTGAGACTTCTCATTTTCTCTTTCTACACCCAGTTCCTTAATGTACTCATCTCCTCCCATGGTTTTGAGTAACATCTTTATACCTATGACTCTCAGATCTACTTCTGTGCACCTGAAATCTCTCCAGGAATCCAAGCCAGTATCTCAGTCTACTTATTTGACATTTCTTCCTGGATGTCCCACCACTATCTGAAATTGAACATGGTCAAAACCGAGCTTCTTATCTTTTCCCTCAAACCTACTTCCCCCTTTCCTTCTTTTTCTATCTCTGTGGATAACACTCTACTTCTTCCTATTTCCTCAGCTCACAACCTTTAGGGTCATCTTTGACTCTTCTCTCTCATTTTCTGCCCACATCCAACAGATAGCTAAAAACCTGTCATTTCTTTCTCTATAATATCAGCAAAATTTGCCCCTTCTTTTCTAAACACATTACTAAGGGGTATGTTTACTAAACCATCTTAATGTAGCAGCAGCAATGTTATCGCGCAATAGGTAGCATTATCACGCGATAATGTAACATCATCATGCAATAACATCTCTGGCGGCGGTGAGGTGCGCATAGTGAGGAGAAAGGCACCCCAGAGGGTGGAGTAAGGGGTCAATGGGCAGAGAGTGGGCGGGGAGTGGATCCATGCACACTAACGCCGTGAAATAAAGCTCTGAAAATTAGCGCCAGTGAAAACCTCGCGCTAGGCACATTTGCAGGATAGAGAAACCATTTCAGTCTGAAATGTACAGCAAAGGCAGGGAAACCCAGAAAAGTGATAGTAGTGATACATGTGCAGGAACCAAAAAGGCAAATAAACATATAAAATGACCAGAACCACATTTGAAATCCCAATAACCAAGCTGGCCAATAGTGATATTAATGATAAACATAAAGAAACACTTCTGACAAAGCGTAAAAAGGAAGATATCATGTTTGGAAGGGTCTATGCTCTGTCCCCCTACAAAGTGAATGATCCCACATTGAAATAGTGGTGATCAGGTTTGTTGTTGTTTATATTGGGCAGGTTTGTTATGGCGTGCACATGTGCAGCAACAGCAGAGTAGGCACGTAGGAAAGGGCAACTGTACTGATGCTGTAAATGGGATACAGGGGGCTGCAGGTGGCAAATGCTGTGGTCCAGATGGGGCACAGTGCAGACTAGGTAGATGCCTAGGTGGCACATAGGAATGCCGAAACTGTAAAGCAGCAAGACAGCAAGTGACGAGGGTCCAACATGGGCACGAGTGTGTGTCCCACAGTGTCACAGGGGATATTACCGAGCAGGTACCCCCAAGGGCACATAACATTGGCAGGTGGTGCTGGGGGGAAGCACGCATGTCCATGTAGGCACCTCTACCTGACAACCCACACCATAGGCAGCTGCCTACCGGCACACTGGATGGCCTGATACTGTGCACCACCAGCACCACCGGCATAAGGGCATGTCAGCATGGTGGCGGAGGGGTGCTGGTGGCGGAGGGGGCAGGGGCATCTGCCCACCACAGGCCACAGCCAAGCCCCGCTTAGGTGAATGCCATGCACTGCAACAGACAAGGTCTGCCTGACGAACAGTCATAGTATCCCCAGGGAATGACCTGCTCCTGTGGTAACAGTTTGGTGCAGTAGACACAGCCAGTGTGTTCAGGGGCAGAATGTCACAGGTTCAAGTCCTAGCTGTGGCTCCTGCCAACCTTGTCCCCATATTTTACCCAGTACTAAACCATGGTAATAAAGACGGAACCTTTATTGCAGATAAAATAAACATGCCTGACACGCCTATATTTTACCCTACAGAGCACAAACACCATAAACATGTGCAATCCCTAGACCAGAGTTTCCCAACTGCAGTCCTGGAGGGCCAAACACCATTCAGGTTTCATGCTGTCCCTAATAAATATGCCTGTGCTGCATTTGTATGCGCCACCCCCATTGTATGCAAATGTACCTCATGCATATTCATTAGGGACAGCATGAAAACCTGAACAGTGCTTTGCCCACCAGGACTGGAGTTGGGAGCCTCTGCCCTAGAGCAGTGGCCAACAGGGGCACCCACATCCACACCCACACCCAAAGGCTCCACTATCCAAAGCCTCACAGAGAGTCAGGCTGTTGGGCCCTGCGCAGAGCAGCATCTCCCAATACTGGCACCTGCATACCTTAGCAATGCCATCCTAATCTTGGGAACACATTCCACATATATCAAAAGGTTGCTATGATTAATGTCAGCTAACAAATCCTAAGTTAAACATGATTTCTTGATAGAGATTCATCATAGCAACCTTTCTGATATCTGTGGAGTGTGTTTCAGTTATTGCTTCAGACAGTGTTTACCACCCCGGGGAGTGACCCCAACAGTATTGCGTACCATAGCAATGCCCACACTGTGCCCAGGACTGGTGAGCCATCCAGGGCTGCCACAAGCCTCCATATTTGCACAATGCTGGCATAGGTGTGGGAGTGTGTGTATGTCTATCCAGTGTGCTGTGGCTGCCCACACCTTACTGAGTCCACACTGCTTGCACTGTTTCCAGTGTTAGCCTGCCAATGTGCATAATGGGGAGCAAGGTACTAAGGATATAAGAACATAAAATCATAAGATATGCCATACTGGGTCAGACCAAGGTCCATCAAGCCCAGTATCCTGTTTCCAACAGTGTCCAATCTAGGTCATACGTACCTAGCAGTTTCCCCAAAAGACACAGGTTCCGCAATGCTTGTACTGGGTCAAGCATTGATATCCTGGGTCCCTTCTTAATAATGGTTTATGGACCTTTCCTCCAGGAACTTGTCCAAATCTTTTTTAAACCCAGCTACACTAATAGCCTTTACTACATCCTCCGGTAACAAATTCCAGAGTTTGATTACACGGTGAGTGAAGAAATATTTTCTTTTATTAGTTTTAAATAGTTTACCCTGTAGCTCCATTGCCTGTCCCCTAGTCTTTCTATATTCTGATAACATAAACAATCAATCTACGTTTACCCGTTCCACTCCGTTCATTAATTTATAGACTTCTATCATATCTCCCCTCAGCCGTCTCTTTTCCAGGTTAAAGAGCCCTAACCTTTTTAGCCTTTCTTCGTAGGAGTATCCTTCCATCCCCTTTACCATTTTGGTGGCTCTTCTCTGAACCTTTTCTAATAACGCTATATCCTTTTTAAGATACGGCGACCAGAATTGCACACAATATTCAAGGTGCGGTCTCACCATGGAACGACATAGAGGCATTATAATATCTTTTGTTTTATTTTCCATTCCTTTCCTTATGATACCTAGCATTCTATTTGCTCTCTTGGCTGCCGCTGCACACTTGGCCGAGGGTTTTAACATGCTATCCACAATGACGCCTAAATCTTTTTCCTGGGTGGTGGTTCCTAATGTGGAACCTTGCATCGTGTAACCATAGTTTGGGTTGTTCTTCCCTAGGTGCATAACTTTGCACTTGTCCACATTAAATTTCATCTGCCATTTTGATGCCCAGTCTTCCAATTTATCAAGATCCTCTTGCAATTTTCCATAATCCTCTTGGGTTTTAACAACTTTAAATAGTTTTGTGTCATCTGAAAATTTGATAATCTCACTCGTTATTCCACTTTACAGGTCATTTATGAATATGTCAAAAAGCAGCGGACCCAGCACCGATCCCTGGGGTACACCACTATTCACTTTTCTCCAACCTTCTGCTTTCTATCTTTTAACCAGTTCTTGATCCACAGTAGTACACTGCCTCCAATCCAATGACTCTTTAGTTTTGCCAAAAGTCTTTGATGAGGAACCTTGTCAAAGGCTTTCTGAAAGTCCAGATACACTATATCAACCGACTCACCTTTGTCCACCTGTTTATTCACACTTTCAAAAAAACATAATAGATTAGTAAGACAAAATCTTCCTTGTCTAAAACCATGTTGGCTGTCTCCCATTAGGCCATGACTATCTACATGCTGAGTAATTTTATTCTTTATGATGGTTTCTACCATTTTCCCGGTACTTACGTGAGACTCACCGGTCTGTAGTTTCCTGGATCACCCCTGGAACCCTTTTTAAAAATTGGCGTTACATTGGTGATCCTCCAATCTTCAGGTATTACAGATGATTTTAATGAAAATTCACAGATTACTAATAGCAGGTCTGCAATCTCATATTTCAGTACTGGCCCGGACAGGGTGGCCTGGGCAGGATGCATCTGCACAGGGTATAGGGCAATGGCTGGGCCATTGTAGTGCCTGACCACCACCTGCACGGACAGGGTGGCCACAGCATGTCATGCTGGGAGGTCACTCTCACCCTGACTGAGCAGTGACCACGGCATGGCTAGGTTCCCCCATAGTGCTATACAGTGTTTCTCTCTAGTGATGTTTATGGGTTCTCTTTTCTGGGGCCCAATCACTGACATATCTGCTTGGTGTGTGTGCACACATCCCATTTTTGGGTGCACACAGTTCCTCCAGGAACATGCACTATCTAGCAGACTGTCTGCAGTTAGCATGTGTATGGCTGGAACAACTTGCAGGGAGCAGTGGGTGGAGACTGACTGTGCTCTCTGCTGGTGGATGTCAGATAGTGGTGGGGGGCAGCTGAGGTTCTCCAGTATTCTGTCTGCCATTGCCTGATGTGATGCATACAGATCTGCATCTACTGCCCTGTAGGATGCCCGTTCCCCAGCAGGAGTGGGGTTGATGGTCCTCTCTACTGCCACCATTGTAGAGATGTACAATGTGGATCTGTTGGTGGGAGATCCTGTCTCCCCACCCTGAGCCACAGAGGGTGGGTTGGGTGGTGCTACATAATCCGCTTTGGGTCCAAACACTCCCCTTTACCTATAACTTGTGACCATGTCACCCACAGAGGGTATGCACTATTCTGGGTGCATCATAGCCCACAAGGACTAGATGTGACTGGGAAATACAGATGGACACAGGTGTATCCTAGGTGTGTCTGCAAGGACTACTTATCACACACTGACACTGATGGGGACCTGCAGCTTAGCCTATCTCAGCCAAGCCAAGTGCTGCGGACCTGGTGCTGGGTGCCCCACCTCACCCTCAGGGTAAGCACAGGACCCGCACAGTGTCATGTTCTGTAGCTTCTCTGTGCCAGTAACACACATGGTCAGTTCCCCCTACCAGGCCTAGGTGCTGTGGGGGTGCATACCCCATTATGTAATCAGCTGTAGACTGCTGATCTGCATGTGCAGCAGACAGTTTGTGTGGTGACCAGCAGTCTTTCTGTAGCCAGCCAGCAGTGTGGTAGTAGCTATAGAGATGTAGCCTACTGGTTGCTTCAATGACTGTGGGGGCAGAGGTCATGGGTTTTATCCCACAGTGGTGCAATCTAAAAAGGCTATCTGAGGCATATTCTTTTAATTTAAATCAGTGCTGCCAGCAGAAACACCCTCACAGTGCTGTAGCCTAAGGTGCCTCATAGGCGCCCTATAGGGCACATTATAGGGTGCCTTGGCAGACAGGGCACTTTATAATGGGACCTATGGGGCACCTTAGGTTACAGCACTGTGAGGGTGTTTTTGCTGGCAGCACTGATTTAAATTAAAAGAAAATGCCTCAGACAGCCTTTTTAGATTACACCACTGCAGGATCAAACCCATGACCTCTGCCTCCACAGTCATTGCAGTAACCAGCGGGCTACATCATTATAGTTTCTAACACTGCACTGGCATGTACTTAGGGTTAACGTGCGTTAACATGCCACAGCGCCCACTATCGCACGATACATATTCTTGCTACCTTAGGACTGGAACGCCCACTCCTTATATGGCATTCTTCACATTATCGCTGCAACTAGCGCTGGTAACATTTGGACGGTTTAGTAAACATACCCCTAAGACTACTATTCACTCTCTAGTCACCTCCCATCTAGACTATTACAACCTGCTGCTTTCTGGTCTCCCTCTGAATCATCTTATAAGAACAAAATAAATGTCATACTGGGTCAGACCGAGGTCCATCAAGCTCAGTATCCCTTTTCCAACAGTGGCCAATCCAGGTCACAAGTACCTGTCAGCTTCCCAAAAAGGTACACAGATTCCAAAGTGCTTATCCCGGGGTAAGCATTTGATTTCCCTGTTACCCCTTAATAATGGTTTATGGACCTTTCCTCCAGAAACGTGTCCAAACTTTTTTTAATACTAGAAACACTAACAGCTTTTACTTCATCCTCCAGTATTGAATTCCAGAGTTTGATTAATCATTGAGTGAAAAAAAATATTTTCTCTTATTAGTCCTAAATAGACTACACTATAGCTTCATTGTTTCACCTGTTTTTACCCATACCACTGAATCATTATTTTATAGGCCTCTATCATATCTCTCCTCAGCTGTATCTTTTCCAAGTTAAGGAACCCTAACCTTTAAAGCCTCTTCTCATGGGGGTATCCTTCCATCCCCACTACCATTTTGGTGGCTCTTTTCTGTACTTTTCTAATTCTACTATATCCTTTTTAAGATATGGTGATACAATATTCAAGATGCGATTGCACCATGGAATAATACAGAGGCATTATAATATCCTTGCTTTTGTTCTCCATTTCTTTCCTTTTGATTCCTACAATTCTATTTGCTTTCTTGGCTGCTGCTGCACACTGGGTGGAGGGTTTGAATGTATTACCTATGATGATTCCTAAATCCTTTTCCTGGGTGGTGGTTCTTAATGTGGAACCTTGCATCATGTAACCATAGTTTGGGTTGTTCTTCCTTAAGTGCATAACTTTGCACTTGTCTACATTAAATTTCATCTGCTGTTTAGACGGCCAGTCTTCCAATTTATCAAGGTCCTCTTGCAATGTTTCACAATCCTCTTGTGTTTTAATAACTTTGAATACTTTTGTGTCATCTACATATTTGATAACCTCACTCATTATTCCCATGTCATTTATTATTTTATTTAACTAGACTTGTATACTGATTTTCTACCAGCAAAGCAGTGTACATTCAGATCCTGTATATATATTTCCCTTATCCCCTTGTTAAGTGACTTGCCCAAGGCTACAAGGAGCACCTGTGGTGCTAGAAAACCCCCAGTCCTTCTTGCACAAGATTGCTGTTCTCTAGTGGAATTTGAACCCCTGACCTTCTGGCCTGAGGTAACTTGCCCCAACCACTAGGTCACTCCTCCCTCTATTTATTAAAAAGATAAAAAACAGTGGGACCTGCACAGATCCCTGGGGTGCTCCACTATTCACCTTTATCCATTGAGAAAATTGGTCATTTAGCCCTCCCTTCTGCTTTCGATCTTTTAACCGGTTCCTGATCCACAATAGTACACTGCCTCCTATCCCATGACTTTTTAATTAAACCAAGAGTCTCTCATGAGAGACCTTGTCAAAGGCTTTCTGAAAATCCATGTACACTATATCAACTGGCTTACCTTTGTCTACCCGTTTATTCACACCTTCAGAAAAATATAACATATTAGTAAAACAAGACTTTCCTTAGCTAAATCCATGTTGGCTTTCACCCATTAAACCATGACTATCTACATGTTCAGTAATTTTATACTTTATAATGGTTTCTACCATTTTGCCCAGTACTGATGTCAGGTTCATTGGTCTTTAGTTTCCTGGATCACCCCCAAAATCCTTTTAAAAAGGGGCATTACATTGGCCATTCTCCAAGTTTCAGCTACTACAGATAATTTTAATGATAGTTCACAGATCACTAATAGTAGGGCTGCAATTTTATATTTGCGTTCTTTCAGCACCTTTGGATATATACCATCTGATCCAAGTGATTTGCTACTCTTCAGTTTATCAAATAGTTGTAATACATCGTCCCGGTTTATCGATATTTCTTTAAATTCTTCTGATACATCACCTTTAATTACCATTTCAGGCAGTGGTAACTTCCCTACATCTTCTTCAGAAAAGACCTAAGCAAAGAATTCATTCCATTTTTCTGCTATGATCTTGCCCTCTCTTAGCACCCCTTTTACCCCTCTAACATCTAATGGTGCAGTTGACTCTCTCACAGTTTCTTTGCTAGAAATGTATTTGAAAATGTTTTTATTATGCATTTTTGCTTCATGACAAGCTTTTTTTTTTCAAATTCTTTCTTTGTCTGCCTTATCACTGCCATACATATAATTTGCCAGTGCTTCTGTTATTTCCTGTTTTCATCATTTGACTCATTTTTCCATTTCCTGCAAGATGTTGTTGGTTTTTTTTTGGCTAAAACAGTCTCTTTGTTCTTACCTTTAAACTATGCTGGCATATTTTTTGGCCTTCCTTCCATTTTTCTTAAAGTGTGGAATACATCTGGTATGGGCTTGCAAGATAATATTTTTAAACGATGCCCATGCTTGATGTAAATCTTTAACCTCAGCAGCTGCTCCTATTTTCCTCATTTTATCATAGTCTCCCTTTTGAAAGTTAAAAGGTAGTACTGTGGATTTCCTTGCTATCCTTCCTCCATTTATTAAATTAAATGTGATCATGCTATGATCATTATTGTCAAATGGCTCCAATACTCTTATCTCTTGCACTAGATCCTGTGTTCAACTAAGGACTAAGTCCAAAATAGCTTCTCCTCTTGTTGGTTCATGAACTAGCTGCTCCAAGAAACAATCATTTATTTCATATAGAAACTTTATCTCCCTAGCATATCCTTCTGTGCCATTGACCTAGTTGATACTTTAGTAATTGAAATCACCCATTATTATTACTATGCTGTAACTTTTGTTAGCTTCACTGATTTCTTTTAGCATTTCATCATCCATCTGTTCATTCTGGCCAGGCACTCGGTAGAATACCCCCGCTGCCATTGCCTTCCCCTTTTTATATGGAATTTCTATCTATAGAGATTCTACAGTGTATTTTATTTCCTGCAAAACCTTAATCTTGTGTGACTCAATGCCTTCTCTAACATAGAGTGCAACCCCTCCACCAATTTGATCTAGCCTACCATTGCAATATAGTTTGTACCCAGGTATCACAGTGTCCAATTGGTCGTCCTCTTTCCACCAAGTCTCTGAGATAACAATTACATCTAACCTTTCATTTACTGCTATATATTCTAACTCTCCCATCATATTTTTTAGACTTCTAGAATTTGTATACAGGCATTTTTGAGGTTGTATTTTATTTATATTAATCTAGTTATCAGTTGATAGGGGTAATTTGAAATCTTTCAGCTCTGTCTGCTGTGTACTTAAGGGCAACTGGATTACTTTTATCTCTTTTGAAACCTCACTGTCAGGATGCCCTAAGTTCACTCTTTTCCTAGTATCCTTCAAGGATATACCCTTCCGAACCATGCAATCTTGGATGACTGGTGGCTTCCTATTATCTAATTAAAAATCTGCTCTATTTCCTTTTTAAAGGTTAATGCCAGCAGCCTGGTTTCATCTCGGTTAAGGTGGAGCCCATCCTTTCAGAAAAGCCCGTCCCTTCCCCAGAATGCTTCCCAGTTCTTAAAAAATTCAAAATCCTCTTCCTTGCAACATCATCTCATCCATGCATTGGAACTCTGGAGCTTTATCTGCCTTTTGGGTCCTGCACGTAGAACAGGAAGCATTTTGGAGAATGCTACCCTGGAAGTTCTGGATTTTAACTTCCTATCTAAAAGCCTAAAATTGACCTCCAGAAATGCTCTCCCACACTTTCCTATGTCGTTGCTATCAACATGTACCAAGACAGCAGATTCCTCCCCAGCGCTATCTAAAACCTTGTCTAGGTGGTGTGTGAGATCTGCTGCCTTCACAGCAGGCAGGCATGTTACCAGGTGATCCTCACATCCACCAGCCACCCATCTATCTACATACCTAATTATTGAATCACTCTTCCAGAAAACATCAGAGACACTGAAGACAGTAAGGATTTCAGAAAAAAGTTGAAAACATTCCTATATACAGAGCACTTTTGAAACATCACATAGTGCACAATAATACTACCACTACAAACATACAAACAAACAAACAAAAAGATGAATGATGACTCTGGCCCCTGAACATGGCAAGACTAGAAGACAACACTTAAGACACTCCCTAAGCCACTTCCATGGCCTAACTTGTGTATAAGCTCTCACGTTAGAAATTGCCCTGCATACCAAGTTATTCCCTCATGCTTATCATTTCAATGTAAACAGTTCTAAGTTGTAATGTAAACTGCTTTGACTTAAGGATAAAGAGGTATTAAAATATGTCAAATAAATAAATAAATAAATATAACAGCCAGCCTAACATTTCCCTCATGGGTACATGTCCCTGGAGAAACCTTCTCAGTGAGAGAGGGTTTTACATCTCCTAGGTACAGGATCACTTCCTGCCATCACTAAGGTGATGCTTTCCTTTCTCTCCTCCATAGCAATAGAGAGCCTGGAGGTTGGACTTCCCTGTAGGTCTCATCTATATACCTCTCTGTCTTCCTTAAGTTCTCCAAGCCTGCTACTCTATCCTCCAGAGATCAGATTTGTTCCCTGAGAGGAAAGAGATCTTTGCACCTAGTGTACATGTACGACCCCTCACCAACTGGGAGAAAACTGTACATGTGACACTCAGTGCAAAAGACTGGGTAGCCCCATCTCCCTGCTGCATCTTAGTCTTAAGCTTTTGTTAAGATACAGTATTTAAGTTGTTTACGTCCTTAAAGTTGCTAGGAATAGTTGTGTAAACATAAGTATATCTAATAGATTTAAGGGACTCTGTTCACATCAGGATTATTTATTTTTTTATTTTTTATTTTAGCTGTATTTATATCCTGCTTTTCACCGGGTCAAAGCGGTCAATTGGGAGATACATTTAACACGAGGGGATATGACACACATACACTAATACTTACAGGGAACATGGACAATGGAGGGTTAAGTGGCTTGCCCAAGACCACAAGGAGTGCCTTATAGGACTAGAAATCCCAGTCCCTCCGGCCTGAGATTTGCTGTCCCCAGGTGGGACTTGAACCCCCGGCCCTCCAGCCTGAAGTACCTTGTCCTAACCACTAGGCCACTCCTCCCATTTAATTAATTCAAGGATCCTAATTAATGAAGCTATCCTGATGAGGATAACCAGTAATATCTGAAAGTGAATTTGATTACCTCTGTCCCTGTAAGATCTGTAAAAGCCTATAAATCTAAGATTATGCCTGGGATGGGTGGGATTCGGGGTTGGTGTGAGAGAAAGAAGCACTTAATAGAAGCTGGCTTGTAAAATAGTGCCCACTATGACTTTAAAATCACACAACTTTAAAATAGACAGAGATTTTATCAGTTTAAACCCAAAGAGGTCCCTTTAACCCAAGAGTCTGAGAAATTACCAGCAGGTAAATACTTACAATTGCAGAACACTTCCTAACAAGAGCAGCTTTTCTCAGTAGTCCTGCAGACTCTCTCTCCCCTTCACTTTGTTCAGAACTCTGCCACATCACTAATCTTCCACCAGTCTCATTATACTCAGTATAACCTCTCTTCTCAAGTCACGTCACTGGCTCCCTATCCTTTTCCACATTCAATTCAAACTTCTCCTACTGACCTATAAGTGCATTTATTTGGCAGGTCCTCACTACCTTTCCTCTCTTATCTCTCCCTACACCCCTCCTCGGGAACCCCACTCTTCTGACAGATCACTTTTATCTGTGTCCTTCTCTGCTACTACCAACTCCATACTTTGATCATTCCACCCTGATTCTCCATATGCATGGATCACATTACTTGAGTTAGTATGCAAAGCTCTATCTCTGGCCCATCTCTTTAAGGCTGCTTTTGGATCCTGGTCCCCTTATTCTCCTTCTTAGCACCTATCTGTATCTTTATCATTCCCCTAGATTTACCCTAGTCCCCAGTTGTTGTGCGGTTTGTCTTGATTAGATTGTAATTTCTGATGAGCAGGGACTATCTCTTACTTACATATGCCTTGTAGAGCTATACAAATGATAAGTAGTAGTAGTAGTAGTAGTAGTAATAGCAGTAGTAGTAGCAGTAGTAGTAGTAGTAGTAGTAGTAGCAGTAGCTAGAGGCACCAAGCATGGGCTACTAACGCCCATGCCAGTTGTGTATGTGCCAGCAATGCCTTTGTTATGCCCTTGTCCAGTCCAGTCCCTGCCCCATCGCATGCAACCCAGGTAACATAAGACTTTTAGTGCTGGGACCCATCCTACTTTTTAGCGTGGCCCCCAAACCACCTGCTAAATCCGAACTACCAGGTAGCACACTTTAGTAAACATGCCCCATAGAGTACCAGCACGTATTTATATTTTCTTTGAAGCAGGCAGAAAGTTGTGTATGAAAACTTTGTGCTCTACGGGGATAGTTCTGGGCACCTATTTTATAATGGTACATAGGAACCTATGTTTCCTTAATAAAATACAAACCACAAAAAAATTTCAGAAATGGGGGGGCGGAGCCTGATGTCCAGCGGGATGGTCGCATAACGCTGAGGCTCCCGAGAGGCCTACTCAGAATCCTGAATTAACACCGGACATTCTTGAATTTATGCTCTGATCTTACCGGGGCACATTGGTGAGATGGCGGGGACCAAACCTACGCGCCTGGAATTTGGATCTCCAGCGGCTTCTCACGGCAAACGCTCTAAAACTGAACCCCCGTCCCCGCAGAAGGGGCTGGCTATACGCGAGGGCCCCGAAATGCAGCAGGAGATCCTCGCAGAGATCAGAGGGGTTAAAGACCTCGTGCAGTCAAACGGGGAAGCACTCCGAGCGCTGCGGGAAGACCTTGGTGTATTGCAAGGCAGGCTAGAGGGGCTCTCCTCGCGTCAGGACAAAATGGAGAGCATATTAGACTCCCATGTGGTCCGGCTGTCCAAACTCGACAAAGTGGAACGTCAGGTGCGGGCCTTGCAGAAAGAAGTGGAAGATGGCAATAATAGAGCTCGCCGCAACAACCTACGACTAGTGGGCATACCGGAGGGAGCGGAATCGGGAGACATGAAGGAGTTTCTATATAAAATCCTCCCTTCTCTGCTCCAAATCACCTTTACCAAAGAATTGGAGATCGATCGCGCTCATTGTGTACCCACGAACATAACGCTCAACAGGAAGACCCCGCGGCCTATTATCTTTCGACTTTTGAGATATCAACATGTGGAGCAAATTCTCAGCGCCTCTCGGGCGAAGGGCCCTATGGAGTTTGAGAGCCATAAAATCTCCTTCTATCCTGACTTGGCTAAACCCACGGTTGACCGCCGAAAGCGCTTTCTGGAATTCCGGCCGAGGCTTCAACAATTACAAGCACGCTATGGCCTGATGTACCCGGCCAAGCTCCGAGTCACGCTGCACAATCAGACAAGAACATTTGAGGACCCTGATCTACTAGCGGAGTTTTTGGATGCTAAAGAAGCCGACTTGATGCGCTGACTTCCAGAGTGTTCCTACTAGTGTTCTCATGTCCGCTGTACCCGCCATTTTGGATTTGCCACGGTTCAGCAAAGAGGCTGTCGAGGGCGGTTTGTTGCCTTATTTTGATGATATTTGTGACCCGACTCCATCTACCCAGAGTAGCCTCGATGAATATCAGAGACAGTGTTAATTATGGACTCTGGTGTTTCTTTTCTTTTCATGTCTTTATCCTCCTCTCTAGGGCCTCCTCCCGCAGACATATGGTCGCCATATTCATTGGGGGTTTTGCTTCTTCTCTAAGTTACTTTGGTACATGTTTTTCAATATGGGGTGTATTGGCCAGCATACTCGGTGATTATGTCATTGCTGTACAGACTCTGCTTATGTTGTATGTTTTCAAGCGCCCTTATCTAAAATGTCTATTATCGATTGATGGCACCATGTAAGATTTTATCATTGAACATAAAAGGCATCAACAACCCGATAAAACGGAAGAAAATCCTGAGCTATCTAAGTCATGAAGCTGCTGATCTGATTTTCCTCCAAGAAACGCATTTAAATTCGAAGGAAACTCTTAAACTCAATGTTAAACCTTACATGGTGGCCGCCTATTCTCCAGCTGTTTCTAAGAAATGTGGGGTTGCCATACTGGTTAGGAAATCTCTGCATGCCACTATTATTGCGACTAGCTCAGATACAGCAGGCAGATGGTCCAGGGTTCATCTCAAGATAGGTAACCTTGAAGTTACATGTATATGCCTTTATGCTCCTAATGTAGATGACCCTGCCTTTTTTGCTACCATTGCTCAGGTTGCGCAGGCCTCTGCTAATACTTCATTGATAATTGGGGGGGATTTCAATTTAGTTCTCGATCCCCTGATTGACAAACAGCCGCCTAGGACGAGTGGTCCCCCCAAGAGTCACACTACGCTTACCTCTATGATCAAAGATCTTGCCTTAGTCGATCTATGGAGGTTACTACACCCCAATGAGCTTGACTTTACCTTCTTCTCTTCCCCTCATAAATCCCAGTCTCGCATAGACTTCTTTCTAATATCAAAACTGTTAGTTCCTCAGGTAGACAATGCAAAGATTCACTCCCAACATATCTCGGATCACGCTGCTATTTCTTTTCAATTACATACCACTGCGCCCCAAGGGAACTCGGGGGCCTGGTTTTTTGATAGAGCCCTATTAACTCAACCAGAGTTCCAGTTAGAAATTCGAGCAGCCATACAGGACTACTTTCACTTTAATCTACCCCAGGACACTGCAAACTGGGCTTGGTGGGAGGGTTTTAAAGCGGCCATTCGTGCAACGATCACTAGTTATCAAATTCGCCTGCGGAAACAACGCAAGCAGCAGCTCCTCATACTAGACCAACAAATCAAAGCAGGCGAACGAGTTCTAACTTCACGTACTGATCCATGCGTCTTAGTTCGCTTACAGCGTCTCCGTTTTCAATATAATGCAATCCTCTCAACTGCAGCTTCTCAGAGTATTGCACTTCAGCAAGGGATATACTACCGTGAAAGCAACCGAGCCGGTTGACTTTTAGCTAATGCCTTGAAAGGTCAAAAAGAAGCCAAACGCGTTGCGGCCCTTCGCGCCCCACAGGGAGGGGGCATACTGACCACAGACTCCGATATCGTAGAACTTTTTCGGGATTTCTATACCCGTCTATATCAATCTGAATGTGAGTTCTCATCTGAGACCTTTGAGCGCTTGTTTTCTGGTATTCAGCGGCCGACCCTTTCTGAAGCTGATAGGGATGCCCTGGATGAACCCTTCTCTACTTCAGAGATCCATTCTGCCCTAAAACGAACAGCCTCGGGTCGAGCCGCTGGGCCTGATGGTCTCCCGACAGAATTCTACAGAACGTTCAGTGCAGATTCGTTCCCTACTTAAAACTTTACTTTACTGCCCTTGCGGTAGATACATCCTCTTTGGGATCCTTTTCTGCAGCTAATGTGGTAGTTTTTGAGAAAGAAGGCAGAGACCCGCTGCTAACCGCCAACTACCGTCCAATCTCCCTACTTAATGCCGATTATAAGATCTTCGCAACGATCTTGGCTACCCGGCTATCTGACCGGATGGCCACCTTAGTCCATCCCGACCAATGTGGTTTTATACCCGGCCGCTCCACCGCTGACAATGCTTGGACCTTGTGCCATGTGCTATCCAGTGCTGCCAATTTAGACCACCCATGGGTGGGTCTTTCCCTAGATGCTGAAAAAGCCTTTGATCACCTAGAATGGCCCTTCTTATTTGCAGTTCTCCGATGGTATGGCTTTGGGGAGGGCTTCCTCCGATACCTCCAAGTCATGTATTCTCAACCCGTTGCCAGTATTTGTGTAAATGCCATAAAGTCTCGGCCTTTTAGTCTTCAAAGAGGCACGCGTCAAGGTTGCCCCCTATCACCAATGCTCTTTGATCTAGCTCTTGAACCCCTCGCCCTCCTTATTAGACAGTCCGCACGTATCCGAGGTATCCCCTTCAGTCACAGAGAGATTAAACTCTCTGCATATGCAGATGACCTTATGCTCTTTGTATCCCTTGATTCGGTCCCGGCTGTCTTGGACCTGATTGATGGATACTCGCAATTATCGGGCTATAAAATAAACTGGACCAAATCCGTAGCATTCCCACTGAACCGCTGGGTACATGAGGCTGACATGCGGGCCTTTCCTTTCCTTTGGCAATCCCGCATGGTGAAATATCTTGGCGTCCACTACTGTTCTCCTTTAGAAGACACTATTAGCTTTAATGCCAAGGAGGTAGTCTCCAAAGTCCGTGAGCTTACAAATCGGTGGTCTCCCCTATCCCTTACATGGTGGGGCCGCCTAGAAACCGTCAAAATGATGATAGTCCCTAAAGTGAACTATATTTTAGAAATGCTGCCCTGCTTCCTCCCGCTACACACCTACAAAGACATAGAGGGCCTTCTCGTCCGTTATCTCTGGCAGGGAAAACCACCAAGAGTAGCTAAACAAAAACTACAGTCTGTGAAGGAACTAGGGGGTACCCGCTTTCCTGATTTTCTTAGGTATCATCAAGCCTTCCTATTAAACAAGGTGCCCGATGGCTAGCTGCCTCAACAGACAACAGACCAGTTTGGCTTGACATTGAAGAGGAGCTAAGTAGCCCAATTCCGTTGATCCATCTCCCCGGCATGTCCCATCAAGTAGACCTACGCCATCCCCCAATGATTGTTGATACTCTTGCGGCCTTTAACACTCTCATTCTGTCACTGGGTTCAAACGTATGTCCTCAGGACGGACTCCCGCTGTGGAATAACCCCAGAATTCAAGTCCTAAATAAAACGATTGCATGGAAACCCTGGTACTCTAGGGGGATCTGGACACCCCAATAACTCTTCTCTGCGGCTCGTTGGAAGACCTTTTCTGACTTACAAAAGGAATTTGCGTTACCAGCGAAACATTACTTTCAATTGATGCAGCTTCAACACTGCCTCAAAAGTGCTCAAATCCTGCCGCCCTCTGCCCCTACTGAGAACGGGCTATTAGAACTAATTCACTCTATTAGTAGTACACATGGGGTAGCCTCTAACTTTTATAAATTATTATGTCAGGGTACCGACACTGCTACTTGTAGAGCTCAACAAGCCTGGGAACGCGAACTGCAAATCACTTAAACCCCTGTGCAATGGAGCGTTTTCTGGAGCAAAGTGGTGCGGGTTTCCAGATCTGCCTCTGTCACCCAAACTCTCTTCTTTTTTGCACATAGATGCTTTTATACTCCAGAAAGAATAGCCAAATGGAACACCACTGCTAGGGACCAGTGTTGGTCTTGCCATACTGCTGTGGGAACCCTCGCTCATGTTCTTTATGAATGTCCTCAACTGCAGGTTTACTGGGGGCGGGTCTGGGGTCGTATTCAATCTATCTTACACCTCCACGAGCCTCTTTCTTGGAAGATTGTGGGACTCCGCTCAGTGGCGGAGGTCCCCTCTCTTCCTAAGAAGGGTCGCTTTCTCCTTGATTTCATGCTGGGTATAGCCATATGTTTAATCACGAGGAATTGGAAGGATAGCTCTCGAATTACTGCCAATGAATGGTGGAACCTCGTCTGCTTATATAGTAAATATGAGCAGATATCTCGGAGAGCTATTCCTCATATCCAAACTCACTTTCGCTTGTCTAAATGGCAGATGCTCAATGATTATGTACACTCTGCCCATTGTTCCGACATGTCTGTTTAATGCATGCTTATCATGTTTTAGCTCACCGTTAGGTTTTGTACCACAATAATGTCAGTACACGCCCGTTTTCGGGAATGATTAGTTTCTAGAGAAGAAGCAGGGGGGAGGGGGGTGGTAGGGGTTTACTTTGGTGTATGTATCACATTCTATGTATGTATTTGTCTTTTAGCTGTATGTCTTCCTTTCCTTTGTTGTTATAAAATGAAAATAAAGCATTTAAAAAAAAATTTTTTTCAGAAATACAGTGGTGCTTTATTGATCTGCTGTGGTTACATGATATCAGCAGTACTAGTAAATTCAGTGGTTTATGTATAAAGGGGGCAATTTTATCTAACATGCCCTAGTAAGTGGTACATAAGCATTTTTATACTCTGGTATTGTATTTACAAAAGGAAAATATAATATTTGGATATTCACATATTTTATATCTTCTGTTTCTCCAGCAGCAGAATAGCAAGAGAAGTACATTGGAGTATATTTGAAAATATAGTTTAATTCCGAAATTTGGTATTAACTAAGCAGTTTGTAATTGTTCTTCCTCATAAAGAACACTTTAGTAATAAACTGAGCAATAAACTACGCTAAATAATGTATAAATAAGATTGATTTTTGGAAGTTTTGTTTGCTATATAAGTTATTTTTCGGTAACGGTGGTAGCCTATATATAAGGGCCCTCCCCCACTCCCTTATCACCCCCCCCCCAGCCCTTTTTTAAGAATTGACAGACACATGAACCTGGAAGAAACAGTTCGCCACAGCTTTATATCATGACTTTAGAAAAACAAGAACACATAACAACCAGCACCAGTGCAAAGATAAGTTACACATCAGCATCTACCCCCCTTTCCAACAGATAAGGATTAATACCTGCCATGCTACCAGCAAGGTGGATCCATATCCCCACTATTGCAGCCCCAATGATAGTCCATTGCCTTGCCACTGGCATCACCATAATACTAGCTAAGGTCGACACCCTGAGATGAGGACCCCAGAAACCAGACATGTTCCTCCAATTTCTGAGCTAAGATCATCTGATCACAGTCCAAAGTCATGGAGTTCAAAGAAACTCTTCCATAACCCCATTGGCTTGGATAAGTCTCCTCCCCCCCCCCCTCTCCGCCAGCTGCAACGGATAACCCTTACAAAACCATATCAATCCCCAACAGAAATCCAGATACAGGGTGGGCGGGACGGGAAACAAACTCCCACCACCATGCAACCAAGTCAGAGAAAGGAAGGGGCCTGCCAACGACAGAGATAAATAAACCTCACAGTCAAACTGTCCCCACCTTCCTAGCTCCCTATGTGGTTATATATAAGTGAATGCATCATTTGGTGCTTTTCAGCCATCATCTGCTGTATGAATAAACACATTGAAGCAGAGTTTATAAAAATAGGTGGAGTGGATGTGCGTGAATAAAGGGCATTACAAATGGTAGCTTTTGAAAGATGGGAACCTACTAAGGACCAGGGCTAGAGAGTTAGAAACTACTGCCTGGCAACAGTGGAGCAGAGCCCAGGGAAAGTAGGGAAGAAAAGGGTCAACACACAACATCAAAGAGGCTCATAGGAACCCTTGCTTCAAGATTTCATTCATTATAATTTCTTTAAATGCTGGTGGGGATACTCGAAGCAATTAACACGATTAACAGACCTGCTATTAACGTTAATCATGATGACCAGGATATTCAGTGGCACTAACAAGGTTAGTGCTGTTAAATAGTTGTGGGCGACTCCGCTGCATGCCCCAATATTGAGCTGTTGCGCGGTTGACCCAAATTGACAAGAGTTAGACACCTCAGAGGGTGGCTAACCTTTGCTGCTAAAGTTATCTGGGTAGTGCTGAATACTGCCGCTGCCCGGTTAGCATCTTTCCTATCCAGATATTCAGTGCCAGAGGTTGGATATGATCCTGGCATTGACTATCCAGGTCTAAGCTTCAGTGGCAACGGCTAGCTGCTTTAGAACGTCTAGCCGCTGCCACTGAATTCCCCTCTCCACCCCCCCCCCCTCCGTTTCTTTAAATTACCCTTCCATTAGATTATGGAAAAGTGTGACATGCTATTTTTGTTAATGTCTTGTTGAATCTTGTGTATTGCTTTACTGCTATGCATGGGGTGACTTCTCAAATGAACATGCAAATGTTAAACATTTTCTATTTCATAAAACATGAGGATAATCTTTTTACAAATAGATTTAGGACCTCCTTTTACTAAAGCCCACTATGGGTTTGCAATTAATGCACCAAACAAATGTATTTTATTATTTGTAAAGCCTCTGTGTAGCTGTCAGGAGTGTGACCAGTTTGGTTCCAGCAGCTAACACATAATGGGCCAATCTAATGTGTACTCTGCCAAGGCAGGTTTGCTTAATGACTCCCATAGAGAGGTCATTAGGTGAACTTCCATTAGGAGCCATGTTGCCTCTGAGTGTGTGGCAATAGCCCTAGCACCAGGGACAATTCACTCTCCATGTCCACACTCTGCCCATTTCCTTTCTCATCTGTGATCTCCAATTAACATGTGCTTTAGTGTGTGGTGGTAAACACGATTTGCATTACTATTCCCAACTGCCAATTACTGTGCTATTAAAATGCACATGAACCAGCTAATGGACTTTAGAAAAAGGGGCCCTAAGTTACATACAGCAGCTAAGAAACTGAGGTCCCGATCCAGCAAGGCGACTAGTGGGGCTGCATGTCCCAGTGGGATGTCCAAGCCTGCTAGCTGCCTGAACCGTATTCTGCCTCTTCACCCCCCTGCATGCACAGAGCTTCTGTGCATGCTGCGGAGGACGGGGGTGGCATGGGGCAGAGAGTGGGCGGAGTGTGGGTGGGACCAACCCCCGGACATACAGGGCCAATTGTGGTCATGGCCCTGTACATCCGAGGATCGCCGAGGGGGTCAGCCAGCTTATCCACCTCAGAGGTCGAATAAGCACTGGACACCCCTCTGGATAGGCTAGCCAGTCTCCCAGCAGCGACGGCAGTGAGCAGGGTGTGTCTCAGCCACCCTATCCAGACTCCAGTTCCCCAGTCAGGGTCACACAGCGGGGAAACGGGGGCTCCAATTCAGCGAGCAGGTTGTGCTACAGGGAGGACATCCCCGCAGCAATGCAAGGGCAAGCCAAGCTATCTCCCTGGTTCTGATCCTGTGCCCAGGGGGCCATCTTGCTCCCACGGTGCAGAATTGGGCGCTGACAGGTCCATCCTGGTCGGGGCCATCCAGACGGCCCAAACGTGCCTCAACTGGGATCGGGCTCCACTTGTTCCTTTTTTAAAGAGTTCCAAAAAATCAAACCTGCTATATAGAAAAAGGGACATATATTTCATGTCCAAGTTACACACTTAACCAGAAGAATTCATAATAAATCAATCAATGGATGTATTGATGATCTTAAAGCAGGATTTCTCAAATCTCCCTCAGAACTTGACAACCAAGATCATGTATTACGTAAATCTGCATACATTGAAGATTGGGTATATGTAAATATATCCCACACATATTCATTGAGGGTATCCAAAAGAACAACTGGTCGAGAACTGGGTCACCAGAATATGTTTGGGAAATCTTGACTTAAAGATCTACTACACACAGAGACTTTTAAAGCAATAAAACCTTTATTTCCACACATTTTAAACCATCACCACCACAACTAAGAATGATCTGTGAAAATAAGGAAGATTAATGTGAAGTAACTCCTAGCCGTGAAGCTCAAAATATCAGCAATATTTTATACCACGAGGAAATATGATTTGAATAAAAATATGCCAAAATGAGTCGAGCTGAGATGAAACTTTAACTCATATGCTTGAAGTGTAAACATGTGATGACAGCTCAATGTTGCATCTTTTCACCAAAGTCACTTTGACAAAGGTCTTAAACTTCAGCTTCTGAAAACTGCCATTATCAGGCCATTCAGCTCAGGATCTGCTAGTGTGACTGTCTTCATAGATAAGTACCCTCACACATTGCATTTATTTCAATTTAGATATTGTTTATGTTGGCATTCATGTGCAATTTAATTAATGGCCAAGATTATTATACTGGTGTACATTTTATGGTTTCCTTCTTTATAATATAATTGCTATTTATCACAGACAAATAATGTGCCATTTGGAGGACAGTATAATATTATTCATTGTATTTAAAATGCAAGCTATGGCAATAAACTCAGGAAAACAATACATTATAGCTATAAATTGACTTCCTAATTTTTACTTCTAAGCTTAGTTTATGAGTCTTAAGAGAGAGTGAATGGTAATAAATAGTTTGTGTTGGTCCACAAAGCTATTCTCAACTTTAAAGGCTCTGAACTATGGATCAGCCCGTTAGTCTATGATCATTTTTTTAGACCTTTAAATGCTGGAGTTCTGCTGGTAACATCCCAAATTTTGAAAAGCTTTGTATTATAATGAATACTAGAGATGTGTACTAATTAGCCCATTTGGTTTGTATAGGAAACACAAGAATTTTGATGTGTGCAACTCGATTGTACGTGTTCAAACCTACAACTGAACATGTATGCAAGTTATTTGCATGTGCTAGAAAGTGCTAACATGCATATAATACATACATAAAACATGAATGTGTGAAACAAACAAACAAAAAAAGATCTGGAAATCAGGAAACATGAGAAATTGAAACAAACCAGATTTAAATTTTATCATGCACATCCCTAACAAATATTACAGAACTGTTTATCTATCTAAGTTTCTTCCGATCTACCATCGTAAGAGCAGAGGAATCAAAAGCACAGGTTAAAAAACAGTGCAGATAAAGCTGCAAGAGGAAAAATCATCTGGAAAGATGTAATTGCTGATGGACTGTACAGAGAGGTACCAGTATTTATTTATTTATTTATTTATTTATTTAACAGTTATTTATATACCGCTCTTTCCCTAGTATCAAGTGCGGTTTACATGGAACAGTAGGTTAATTGGTATGTAATATACCAAGTCAGTTTACATAGAACAGATAATTATAATTTACAAGGAATGTTGTAACATTAAAGGTATAACATATTAGAACATATATACATTGTTAGTTTAAATCTATAATCATCATGTGAATGAGAGTGTGGTATGGTTAATAGTGTATTAGTGATATTTATTTTGAAAATAGAGTATGTAATAATAATGTATAAATGTTAGCCTGTATCTATTTGAGTATTCTGTTCTGAGGGTGTATTGTAGTGTAATATGAATAAGTGAGTTTTTAATTTTTTTCTAAATTCCTTTATATCAGATAGCAGGCGAATGTTGTCAGGTAGATTGTTCCAAAGAATTGGAGCAGAGTGTGAGAAAGCTCTCTTATTTGTTTGTTTTCTGGCTTTTGTGAAATCTTTTGGTATTGTTAAGGTATTTAAGTTTCTGCTTCTTTGGGATCGTTTATCGATGTCTATATTAATCAGTGTATTGAGTGCCGATGGTGCAAGATTATTTATAAGTTTAAATGTAGTGACAAGAATTTTATATTTGATTCGGGAGTAAATAGGTAGCCAATGAAGTTCAGCCAAAATTGGTGTAACATGTTCAAGTGGGCTTATATTCATAATCATCCTGGCAGCTATGTTCTGAATTATTTGTATCTTTTTAATATTTTGTTTTGAAATGCCATTAAGTATTGTGTTTGCATAATCAAAATGTGGGGTGATGATAGCATGAATTATATTAATAAAGTCTTGTAGATGAATTAATGGTCTTAATTGTTTTAGTGTTTTGAGTTTGTAATGTATTTTTTTAGTTAGATATTTTATATGTGAATCCATATTTAGATATTACATATTACATAAGAACATAAGAACATAAGATATGCCATACTGGATCAGACCATGGTCCATCAAGCCCAGTATCCTGTTTCCAACAGTGGCCAATCTAGGTCATAATTACCTAGCAGTTTCCCCAAAAGACACAGGCTCCACAATAATTGTATTGTATTACAGGAAGTGGTACCAGTATTCTTTTCTGAAACTACTTTCCCTTGGCATGAAAACTTCTCTACCAGCAGCAAAGGAGACTGAGGAAATGCAGCAGAATTCTACCCAAGCCAAGACTGACCTTGAAACCAAGTGCAAAGGATAAAACGAAACTACAGTTTCAAAGAAGGGAGAGTAGAACCAGAGATTAGCTCAGAATCCATCAGCCAGTTCATGAGAGTATAAAGGTTGAAGGCTGAACATGGGAATGAAATGTGTAGGGCAACTCCCTCTGGAGACTCATGATTTTTGGTCAAGTTCTTATGAAGTAAAAAAAAACAATGCAGGATCACAAAAACACCCCTGATATTTAAAGGAGTTGATTCTTTGGGGAAAGTGTCTCTAGAAACTGAGGAGATTATTTACTGAAGTCATTCACCAGGGGGTTGTTGAAAGAACCTGACTGGTGTAAGAAAACGTGAGTAAAAGAAATGGACTCAAATGTAACATATAACAGGTGTGTGATATTAACTGGTATGTAATACTTCTTTTGGTTTCTAGTGTGCTTGAAGAATTGAGAGCTGAGCTGAAGAGAGCCTGGCAGAGGGAGCTACAGATCTCCAGGATATAACTGATGAAGTGTGGACCTGGAGGTGTTCGGGTTGCTGTGACACTCTGAAACAGCAGCTGTGGTACGTGCAGTCAGCAGCAGGAAGAAGAAGGAGAGATCCGGCGGCTTGTGGACTATTATGAAAACTATGGCAGACATACATAGAGCACCTGTTGCAGGCAACTAGTGCCATAGGAGAGTGGGGACAATATCTTGTGTGATCTCTGATAATTCTATTGAGCAGAACCATTGAGGTTAAGAAGGAGGAGGAGGCAGAAAAGTGTGGCTGCTTCTCTTTTGAGTTTTTCAGCAGGTTTAAACAAAGATGAGTACTGTAGATCTTCTTTAGATTTAAAGGATTGACCAGTAAAACATTTTGCAAAAGAGACTAAGGGGCCTTATACTAAAGTGTGGTAGGATTTTGCACTTACTTCATATTTAGCATTAAAACTAACACACAGTAAGTGAAAAGCCTCCACAGTAACTATCAGGGTCATGGCCAACAAGTTCCCAGCAGTTATCGATTGAGGTGTTGTTAAGTGCACCTGCATTAATTATACCATTGATGGTTGATACACAATATGTAACTGAGGCACGGCGGACGCGGTGCACCTCCCCTTCGCCCCCCCTTTCCCCCCACCCACACCCCCATAAAATACACAGCACTCCATCACTGGCAAAAAATGTCGGTCGCAGCTTTATTAACTTTAACAAACTTCAACCATAATTAAAACAATACAATCCCGCCTCTCCCTCAACAGCAATGACTCACCAGCCATGTGGGTAGCAAAGTGAGGCCATCGCTGTTGCCACCACAGCGAGGCTACTGCTCATCCTACCACCCCTTCCTCCGGCTTCGCCATATTACTAGCAAAAGCCTCACCGAGGTTATCCGGGTCGGGGGTACCCCACCCCCGCCCAACTAATACCTATGGCTCCGGACCCCGGAAACCTCCGGAATCCCGCTGCCCCCCTCCAGCTGCAACAACCCGGTCCCCCCTAAACCAGTAATGGGCGGGAGGGAGGGCGTCTGCTGTCTCCTGCATCGCGTGCCGGAATGCACGCCCCGTCAGGTCCCAACACCCTCCCCCCCTCCACTTGCTAACACTGATTGGCTCCCGCCGCTGCCACTCAGCCGCGGGAGCCAATCAATTCAAAGGATGCCACCCCAGTCTCCCGGCATTCCTCCGGCCCCCGCAGCCTGAAGGGGATAGGACGCGCCGCCGGCCCGGTTACCACCGGCCGACCAGGTACGCGGCCCTGCGGCCTCCCTCATAACCGAGGCACGGCGGACCCGGTGCACCTCCCCTTCCCCCCCTTCCCCCCACCCACACCCCCATAAAATACACAGCACTCCATCATTGGCAAAAAACGTCGGTCGCAGCTTTATTAACTTTAACAAACTTCAACCATAATTAAAGCAATACAATCCCGCCTCTCCCTCAACAGCAATGACTCACCAGCCATGTGGGTAGCAAAGTGAGGCCATCGCTGTTGCCACCGCAGTGAGGATACTGCTCATCCTACCACCCCTTCCTCCGGCTTCGCCATATTACTAGCAAAAGCCTCACCGGGGTTATTCGGGTCGGGGTACCCCACCCCCGCCCAACTAATACCTATGGCTCCGGACCCCAGAAACCTCCGGGATCCCGCCACCGGTTCAGGCACTGCCCTGCCCCTGAACCTCCCCCCGCAAAATGCGACCGAGGAAAATCCTGTCGACCACTCCCTCCACGACCTCCTGCCAATCATTAAGTAGCAAATCCAGCCCAACCGGGGACAAATGCACCCCATCCTGCCGGTATAAACCTGCACAGGAAATGTCTACCCAGGGATGATGTATCTGGAAACCCACATGCTCCACCACCCAACGCCCGATCTGGCGATTAATCTTAGTTAACCCCCGTGACCACCGTCGCTGCTCCCAACAGGCTGGCCGTGGAAGGATATCTGACCACAATAACCGCACATCCGGAAACATCAGCAACACTTCACTCAGATCATGCTGCGCCGCTCGAATCAGCTGCTTACAAGTCCAGGAGCTTAAATCGTTACCCCCCAAATGAATTAGCATCAACTTCTGCCACTCCTGCACGCGTTCTAGATGTCACAGCAAAGGCAGGGGCTGCAACCAATGCAGCCCTCTCACGCCCAGCCATAAGACCACCAGCTCATCCGGGTCCATCCCGAGATTGGGCCCAATCGGCCGCACCGCTGCTCTCCGTTATGCCCAATGCACGAAGGAGTGGCCAACCAACCAGCAGGGCATAGAACACCGTTCCCCACCTGAAACACAAAACAACAGTTAGTACCCCCCCCCCCGACACACCCCCGTCCACTCACAAATGCACATAACCCTGAAAGGCCTGTGAACGCCAGCGGCCGATCCGCTAAAACTCACCCTGTGGCAACCCTTCCACCGTGGCACTAGTAGCCGCACCAATCCTGAAAGAATGAGGAGAAAACCCAGCTGTCTCGACCCCAATCTTCTCCAAAGCCAACCGCATAACTGCCGCAAACTGAAAACGAGTTAGCGGGGTAGAATCTTCATGCAAGAAAAAATTTCCTTCAACTACGGGGCGCACCCTCAACTATTCCCGTATCAACGCCACAGGGCAAGTCAAAGAATTCCCTATGGCCCGCAAAGCCACCCACTGACCCAGTCCCCGCTGATCCGTCTTGGACCGAGCCAACAAAACACGCATCACCCCGTCTCCTATATACACATGCCTCCTAACCAAACCGGACGCCACCCGACGAGAATCTGCCACTAACTCGCCGACCCGAAAAGCCCCAAAAAACGCCAAGCTGAACGCCGCTCGAAACAGCCGCGTTTCATATTCGGAGGACACAACCCCCGGCAACGCGACAGAAATACGAACCAACAACTCACGCGAGATGGGGTGACGACCATCCCGCTGAGTCGGTTGCGAGCACTCTCACCCCTGCAACAATTTCCTTGTCAGGAACCCCCGCCCAAGCTACCCCAACCTACTGCCCGCGCAAAAAATGAAAACCCCGCCAAATGCGCCCTCACAGTCGCCTTGGACACCCATTGTCTCTTTGCCGAGACTACGTATTCAGCCAAGAGATGGTCGGGCACGTGCCCTTCCCGCCACCCCCGAGTCACCAGAAAGCTGACCACGTCGTTGCTTCCGCGCTGATACTTCCTCCAAGTCCCTGGAGCCACAGAACGCTGCAGCAACTTCAGCATCTCCACCGGCCAAGCTGCCATAAGTCCTCCGGGACCTGCGCACCTTCGGCGTCCGCTGCTGGTGCCAACATCCGGAACTGCTCCCACTTAAAACGAGAAAGAGCATCCGCAATACTGTTAGTGCTACCCGGAATATGCCTAGCCCGTACATTACATTCAAACGTAAGCAAGCCAGCACCACTGCCATCATCAACGCCACCACCTGAAGACAACGTGGTGTAAAATTATTTACCACACTAACCACCGCCTCATTGTCACAATACCAGACCACCCGGCGATTCCGCAACCTATCTGGCCACAGTTCCAATACCACCAAAAAAGGAAACAACTCCAAAAAGTTGATATTCGCCATTAGCCCGTCGTCCCGACACTACTGAGGCCAGGACGCTGCACACCACACCCCAGCAAAGTAAATTCCTAACCCCGCACTGCCAGCTGCATCTGTAAACAGGTGTAAGTCAACAGAAGAAATGGCTGCCTCCATCAACACCGACGTGTTGTTAAACTCCCGCAAAAACACGTCCCACACTCCCAAGTCCTCCCGAAGACTCCGAGTGACCCTGATCCAAAGATATGACTTTGCTGCACCCGCTGTAGCCGTGGCCAAATGCCGCAGAAACACCCTACCCATAGGTATTACCCTACACGCAAAATTTAACGATCCAATTAAGGCCTGCAACTCTCTCAAAGTAAGCTTATGCGCTCCAATCGCGTTAGCAACCAGCAACCGCAAACGAATAATCTTTGAACTTGGCAAACGAGCCACCATTGCCACCGTATCTAACTGAATACCTAAAAAAATAATGCACATACCCGGACCTTCCGTTTTTTCTTCTGCCAGCGGTACCCCAAACTCCTGAGCTGGATCCACAAAACCATTCAACAATTCCTGACACTGAAGCGTCCGCGCCCCACCCACGAACAAAAAATCATCTAAATAGTGCACTACATTGGCACAACCGACCTTGCAAATCAAGGTCCATTGCAAAAAGGTACTAAACATCTCAAAGTACGCACAGGAAATCGAGTAACCCATCGGCATACATTTGTCAAAATACCAGCCTCCCTCAAAATAAAACCCCAATAACGGAAAGGCTGATGGGTGCACCGGCAACAACCTAAAAGCCGATTCAATATCAACTTTGGCCATTAAACTCCCCACCCCGCAGCGAAGCAGCAAATCGACCGCCACGTCGAAAGATGCATAGCGCACGGAACACCATTGCTTCGGAATCCGATCGTTGACGGACAATCCCACCGGGAATGACAAGTTGTGAATCAGCCTGTACTTCCCTGGCTCCTTTTTTGGAACAACACCTAAGGGAAACACCACCAAATCTGCAAACGGCCAGCAGGAGAAAGGTCCCGCTACCCGGCCCAACTCACACTCAGATTGCAGTTTAACCCACACCACCTGGGACAACCGTCGCACCGAATCCGCATTGTCTGCCCATCCTGACCGTACCACCCCTATGACCGGAATATGAAAACCATCCCGAAAACCCCCTTCCAACACCTCCCGAATCCTTTGCCGTGGATACCGAAGAAGCCAAGGCCACATCGCCGTCAACCGAATCGGCGTGAAAGCCTGCTCCCCCAAATCCACACTACTTGGACACCGAAGAGGGGGGGGGGCGACGCGTTTTGTGCATTTGAGGGCGGAGTGCCCTCCCCCACACAAGGAACAGGCATGCTGAAACTTACAGTCTGGAAATGGGCACGACGACTTATTAAATCTCCAGCAAAGATCACGGGGCTCCTCACCCCCTGCCTTCTGCTGCCCCAAGGAGCCGTCACGAAAGGAACGCCCCCTACCCACTGAGCCCTCTCCCGGACCCTTCAAACCCCCTTTCCCCCCTGTTCCCCCTGCACCCCCTGACCGTACAGCCATTTGAGTCAACCACAAACTAATGTCCTGATTTCCCCAAGATAACGACTTATTTTCCTCCATCTTATCCCTAAACTTTTCGTCATAGTTGAGCCAAGCCCAACCTTCATGCGTCTGCGCGGCTTCCAAAATAGAATCCGCATACGCAAGCAACATCCCGTACTGCTCTGGATACTAACGAACCCACACACTAGCCAACCGTAGAAAGGCCCTAGTCCAATTCACGACGTTGCGAGCAACTCGCCTAATCCGTCCCGCCTTCTCATCCTCCTTCCTCTTCTTTCGACTCTCACCGGACCGCCGCCTCCCCTCCACCAACCGGAAAATATCAATATACTTTCTCTTCCGAATTTTCCTGCGCAAGGCCCGCGGAACCCCTTCCCACAACTCTGAAAAGGAAGCCAGCGTCGGTACCGCCCCATGCCCCTCCGCCCCAGTGGCTGTGGAAACCGTTGGCCGTTCCACCGAATCACCTCCCGACGAGTCCGTCGATGACCCGCTGGAAGAAGAAGACGACGTTTCATCCTTGCGATGTCTCTGACAAGAATGCTTCTGCTTCCGCCGCGCCTTACCTCCCACCGCTGGGGTCCACTCCTGCCTCGCGTGCCGGAATGCACGCCCCGGCAGGTCCCAACACCCTCCCCCCCTCCACTTGCTAACACCGATTGGCTCCCGCCGCTGCTACTCAGCCGTGGGAGCCAATCAATTCAAAGGACGTCACCCCAGCCTCCCGGCATTCCTCCGGCCCCCGCGGCCCGAAGGGGATAGGACGCGCCGCCAGCCTGGTTACCACCGGCCGACCAGGTACGCAGTCCTGCGGCCTCCCTCATTGCCTTACACAGGCCACAATGTACTTTCCACGATCATTCTCCATCCCTAACCCACCCATTCCCCATCCCATTACAGTTCATGATTTGAAGTTACCATGGGAATTAGAGTATGGTAACTCATGCTTGTATGGTAACAATTACAACAAGCCCATGCTAACAGCTACTGCATGCTAAAACACCCATTCACTGCTTAGCGCATTTTAGTAAAAGGGCCCTTAATTTAGGATATCCATCAAACTCATCCCAAATTGAGGGTCTCATTTCTCAAACAAACATATGGGTCCTGATCAATGTAGGAGGGAAGATAGCAGAGATCTTGAAATGAAAACGTATTTTCTTAAAAATTAAATAGACATTAATTAAAAAAAAAATTAAATAGACATTCAAAAGAAAGGAATGCCCCAGTATATTAGATATCACCAATTTAAGATCAGTAAACAAGTTTTCCTGCAAACTATAAAGTTCAACAAGTAAAGATTCTATATCTACCTAATGTACTGATGACAAACTTCACCAAAGATATGAAGAAAAGCACACCAATAATATAACAATAGTTTAGGTAAACCAATTCCTCCCCCTCCCCCGCAAAAAAAGAGAAAACGTGAGTGATCATAATCTTAAATCATAACTAGGTTACTTATTTTTCCAAGTGAAACTAGTCAGGATTTATTCTAATTCAGTGAAAAAGATATGGAGGGATATGGGAATATATATATAAACAAAAATAAAAGTTTGATAAGACAAGCATTTTAATAAAGTTCACGCTCCTCATCCAAGAAACAGTGACCTCTTTCTCCCTACCAAATTCTTCTTAAACTTTTAATTGTCCTTTTTATAAACATAGATATACTGGATGACACTAATAACATTGTAGCCATATAATATATCAAGTTCCATTCCAGCTATCCCATCAACACAAAGCAAACCCATTCATGTCCAACCTCTACAAATCAAAACAATAAACCCCCAAGAAAGGAATTTAAATGTACATCAAAATACATCAAATATCCATCTTTCAGTTAGATGGGCAATGCAGCAAGCCAATCAGTTACCCAAGTGCATGCATATTTCAACCAAAATGTCAACCTACACCAATTCTAAGGACCTAAACCATAGTTTTCATGATGAAGTGCAAGGGGTCATGACGCATTTTCAAGAAATAATCCTGTACTAACTTAACTTAATACAAGGGATATCCAATACTAATAATTATCTCAACAAACCTTCAACTCAAACCTATATCCATAAAATTCTTCTTACCAGAAGATGGATGGATCATTATATCATCAGCATAGATTAGGCATTTGACGTTGAATTTTTGGAGGATAGAGCATAGGGGTTGAATGTAGATGTTAAATCAAAATCTTCTAGCTATCTCTCCTATCAAGAACAAATGTACTCAGAAGACAAGCAATAGATCCTCCTCACTATTTGCCCTAGTGATTTGGAACTCACTACCTGAAGCCATTGGATCTGCTCAATCTCCACAAGATATGAAGAAACAATTAAAAACACATCTTTTCTTAGAACACTTTGGTCCTAAGGACAAAACCTAACAGGCTCATTCCATCCCAAATGTACACTCCATCTGTATGTCTGGTTTGACTGGTTGTACAGGGGGGGGGGGGGTGTCACGATTCTGATCCTGCGGGCCACATCTAGCCCTGTGGGATCAGAATCGCAATCAGTTATGAATGTGCAGGCCAGGACTGCAATTCAGCCTGGCTTGCACATACACAACAAGCCCAACAAACTCAGTCAGGGTTTTTAAATGGAGCCGCAATGTCATGGCATCCAGCTGCCATGGCACCGCAGCTCCATTTAAAAGCTGTGATGCCGGCCACCGGAAAAAAGAGCTTATTCCCCACAGTCTGACTCCTGATCTGGCCTCAGGGTCAAGCTGCGGGGAATGTCCTCTGGCTCCCCGGTCCATTAAAAAAAAAAGTCCAGGGAAGTTATTCCACCTCGGAGGTAGAATAACTTCCCCGCATATGTCGCTGGCTCTGGACATACAGGACCGACATTAGAATCGACCCTATATGTCCAGGGCCGGCGACCACCCACCTCCTGCCCAGACTCCTCCCCCAAGCCGTCCATTCCCTGCCCCAACTAACTTCCCTGCACAACCAGCGGGGAGGTTAGACGTTGGCAGGGGAAGGCACAAATAGCAGGGACGGATGCATCCCCGCTATTTGTGGCACAGAATCGGGCCCTAAATGTATATACCAAAACTACCCAATCACCGTTGATTAATTTATAACCTCCATATTTAATGCAAGTTTACTTGCTATTGTTCTATGTCAAACAAATCTCTTGAGATTGAATATTGTTGTTTAATGTAAACTGCTTTGGATCAAAGGTGGTACATAAAAAACTGTTAAATAAATTAATAAATAAAATAAATAAATAGCAGAGAGGAGAGGGACGAGCCTTGAGGTACTCCTTGGGTGAGGGTAAAAGGATCTGATGTTTATGTTCAAATTTTTATTTGTTGAGTACAGTTGGAGAGATAAGAGTGGAACCATATGAGAGGGATGCCTTGAAATGCCAATGTGATTGAGCTGGTTAAGAAGGGTTTGATGGAACATGGAATCAAAAGCTGTAGAGATTTCCTGGAAGAGCAGGATAAAATCTTGTGTGAGTATTTCTGTGCCAGTTATGAGTGTGTTTAAGAGGGAGATCAGTTTGTTTTCTGCACTGTGATTGGGGGCAGAAGCCATGTTGATGCTAGTCTAGTGGTGTATGATGGTCTATGTGATCTTGAAGCTGGGTTTGGACAGTCTTTTCATTGACTTTAAATATGAAAGGTACACTAGTTATGGGTCTGTATGAATCCGGTGAGCACGGTCAAAGTTTGATTTCTTTAGGAGGGGTCTAATTGAAGCTTGTTTGAGGGAGGAAGGGATGAATCCTTGTGCGAGAGAACAGTGTACGATTTCAGATATAAATGATAGAAATTGCATTCTTATGATTTTTAGCCAGGAGACTGGCATGGATCGAGCACAGACTGGATGACTGGCTTATAACTGCCACGTCCGAAGCTCAGACATGGAAAGCAGTCCAAGACACAGTCTCCATCCTCACCACCTCGGGATTCCTGATCAACCATGGGAAGTCTCATCTCCAACTGACACAGAGGCTGGATTTCATCGGGTTACCCTCTGCATCCCATGAGCAAAAGCTGTTCTTCTGGAACAGAAGGCAGACAACATCATAACACTGGCGCACTCAGTTTCCACCGCCAGCAAGGTCTCGGCTCTGACACTGCTGTGCCTCTTGGGCCACATGGCAGCCACAATCCAAGTCCTCCCCCAAGCCTGTTTCTACATGCAACACATACAGTGGCATCTTAGATGACACTGGAAACAGCGTTCCCAACCTATGTCCCACAGGATCCCCATCGACCAGAAGGTTCGGGTTGCCTCAACTGGTGGCTACACAAGGAGAACCTCACTCAGGGCAAGCCCTTACAGACACTCCAACATGATCTAGTCCTCACCACCTATGCCTACTATCTGGGCTGGGGAGCACAATTCCTGCACCTCTGCATGCAAGGCACATGGTCAGACCCCGAGAGGTGCCTCCACATCAATCACCTGGAGCTTCGGGTGATCAGATTTGCTCTTCACTCATTCTCAGAGAAAACCTTCAACAAGACAGTCCTGATTCAAACTGACAACCAGGTCACCATGTTCTCCATCAACAAACAAGGGGGCATGGGATCTTTGTTCCTCTGCAGGGAAACCCTATGGATGTGGAACCTGGCACTCAGCAACAACTGTCATCTCCTGGCATCCTACCTGCCAGGCAAGGACAACCACCTAGCAGACAAGCTCAGTCGCCAGCTACAGCCACAAGAGTGATCCCTCAACATAGAAGTGGTGGAATCCTTGTTCCAATTCTGGGACTGGCCAGAAATAGACCTCTTCACCCATCTGTCCAATGCCAAGTGCACATCCTTCTGCACCAGACAGCCAACCACCCAGGGCACAGCAGCAGATGCATTCAACATTCAATGGGGGGAGTACTGCCTCCTCTACACATACCCACCTACTCCACTCATCCCCAGGGTGATACAGAAAATGATCAGAGACTGGGCGACTGTCATCCTCATCACCCCCCCCCCCCCCCCACTGGCCGAGGCAGATGTGGTTCCCTTTCCTCCACTGCCTGGCCACAAGACCTCCAGTCCGCCTTCCCCTGTTCCGGACCTCATCACCCAGGATGGAGGAAGGACACTCCACCCTAACCTGGCCATCCTCACTCTGACTACCTTGAAATTGAAAGGTCAAGACTGAACACCATGAGCCTGACAATAGAGGTGCAACACTTCATCCTTGCAGCTTGGAGAGACTCCACATGAAGCTCGTACAGCCTGAAGTGGAAACGATTCAATGCCTGATGTGGAGAGGCAGCCATGAATCCCCTGTCCTGCCCCCTCCCACACATCCTCCGCTGTTAGAATTTGCCCAGACAGGATCCCACTCTCCTCCCCTACATATGAAGCCAGAGCTGCACAGCATTAGAGGCCAAGCAGGCCGACACCCGCACCCTACCATCCAAGGGAGGCGTTGGCTTGTGACTAATTGAGCCAGGTAGAGGTGGGCCGGGGGATAGGGACTACAGGGCACATGCTCAGTAAGGTTTACCTTTCTGAGCTATAGGAGAGCACTCCATCCATGAGGCCATTTGATGACATCACCAGGTATGGCTGACTTATCCTGCTATCCACAGAGAACCTCCATTACAGGTAAGTAACCTTACTTTACATGCTGGCAGTGTCTGCCTTTGGTTTTCTCAACATAATCTCATAATAGCTAAAAGTAAGCAACACTGACAATGTAAATGCCATATTCTCTAGCCATGATATTCAAAGTTCTTTATGGTTTTATGCTTACCCTATCTAGAATTTCTAGATGCCTTTCAGAAATCAAAACATTATACACTGATTAGTGAATATCCTTTAAATGAAATCCATCAAAAACTATAGCATATTGTGACAAGGAAGCCTGTTTTGAGCCTATGAGTATAGAAAAGGCCAGTGACTTTAACTTAGAGAATGGAGGCCCCTCATAGAGAAAGAAACCTGAGGGAGAGAAAGTTCAGGCAGCCACATCCTAACTCCTATGATGTAACTGCAGGCTTGAGAGGTGATTACGATCACCTGGGAGGAGTGGAGGAAGGGCTAGAGCCCTGGAGAGTGAAATATAAACCCCTGCTAAAGCAGAGGAAAGGGGAAGCTCAGAGGAAAGGAGAAGCTCTGGGGAGGCAGAGGTCTCAGGAGGTTCGGAGGGCTCAGAGGATTCAGGGGAATCAGGAGTGGAACCAAGAGCACCTGCAGATCTCCAGGAGAGAACCCAGAGAGGAATACAGAGAGCTGTTCCAGAGAGGCTGGAAGGAGACAAGGAACCGTAGTGAGCACAACCAGGGAGACTGCCCAGTGCTTCAGGTACTGACTGTCTTTATTGGGGAGAGCTGAGCTCAGGGGAGACATTAGAACCCCCAGGGAGGCTGTATTCTGAGCACTGTGTCCAGAGCTCAGAACAGGACACTGCCCTAACAACACCAGAGGATAAGCAGATTGAGTTGGCAGGGGAGGAATTGCAAGATCTAGATATCCTCATGGACTGTACCCTGTGTCAAGCTACAAGTATGGAATCATTATGCTAAAAGCTAGCATTGAATGTGAAAGTCTCCTAGAAGCAGGTAACTGGAATTGAGCCAGGAATTGGGTTTGAAGAAAACTCCACGTGTTTGCATTTCTCAGGCAAAGTGCTGAGTCACATTGAAGAGAAAGCTTGTGAATGTTCGTTACTTGTTTTCTTATTTTGAGTTTAAAACCTATCCTGAAAGGAAGGAGGGAAAGAAGAGGTTGTTCCAGAGGAGCTGAATTATTCTTTTCTATTAAGTGCCTCACAAACATAAGGTTAAAAAGAAGTATTTTTACCTTGCTGAGCAGAGCTGTTTCTCTAAGACTGAGCAACGTTGTTAACCAGCTGCATATGTTTAAAAGACTGTGAAGCAGTTATACTGATCTAAATGCTCTGTTACAAACAATCCTGAATGGACAAAATTCCTGTGTACAGTTTACTTGAACCTTTACTTTAAAATAAATTTTGTCATTTGCCTTAACATCGGACCATGACTACACTTCTTCTTAAGAGCCAAACTACATGTCCCAGAATCCACCTGAGGAAAAGCTAGTTTATTTGAGCTCACCAGGAGACGTTCTCCGTTACCTCGTCCCTCTAAGCCAGTGGCCAGGGGCAAGGGCGTGACAGTGGTGTAGTTGTACGGATCTTGTTGCCTGCATCAGGATATACAGCCACAGGATTTACAAAACAAGAGTGGAGATTTTGGTTTCGAGCTTCACTGGGATTCTCTGGCAAGGTTGACCAGGACGACAGAGCGGTTCCATGGAGACACCCTTCCTTTTTAAGGCCAGAGTCAGCACCTGACCCAGGTAAAAGGTACCTAGGAGGGGGTCAGCCTGGATCAGAGTAAAAGGGGAGGAAATGTGAAAGCGTCCATATAAAAAGAGCACATTAGAGCTGTAGCGTGGTACCGCACTTGGTGGTTTTCTCTTTTCTCTTGCAGGTAGTCGCTGAGATGGAGTCCAAGGAGCTGATCCAATGGATGACCCTACAGTTCCAGAGACAGTAAGAGATGGCCCAACAAGTGCAAGAGCAAGCAGCAGCTGCTTTACAAGCACAGCAGAAGCCAGTGATAGACTTGGTAGAGGCACTGATTGCCAGCCAGCGAGCAGAAGCTGGAGGTTTGCCAGACCAGCCAGAACTAATAGTGCCACAGAATGTTTGTATGGTAGGACCGCAAACAAGTGGGACATTGTCTTTTGGCAAACTTTCTGTAGAGGATGACATTGACTATTTAGAGTCTTTTGAAAGAGTCGCTTATGCTATAGGATGGCCAGTTGAGCAATGGGCTGTAAGGCTAGCCACCTCTTTAACAGGGGAAGCATTGGCTGCCTATAGGGCCATGCCAGCTGCCTGAGCCACGAATTATTCTGAAGTGAAAAATGCCATAAGAGATTGCTTAGGTTTAACCAAAATGCTATATCACCGCATGTTCAGAGCCATGACCCTGAAAGCTGGAGAAACACCTAAGTCCTTAAGCCAAAGGATAAGAGGCTTAGCCTTAAAGTGGTTGGTCCCAGAGGGAAAAACCGTTGACATGGTGGTGGATACAATAGTATTGGAACAGTTTATGGCTGCAGTTCCTAAGGACATACAATCTTTTCTGATACAGCAAAACTGCCAGAGCACAGGAGAGGCAACCCTTCTGACTGAGCGCTATTTAGAAGCTGAATTAGCTCGTCATCCAAAATGGGGCGCTCCAAAAGCAGAGGCAGAGGCCAGTTTTGGTCAATCAGAAAAGAGACAAGGGAACAATACAGAATGTGTGAAAACTAGTATGCCTGTTCAGAAGGAAAAGTGGGTTGAGAAAAATTGCTATCGTTGTGAGAAGATGGGACACCTACAGAGGGGGTGCAAAGCCCGCATAGGATTGATGGGTGCTAATGTGAAACATCTGAGAGAGGTTTTCCTCTTAGCTGTTAACATCCAAGGGATCAGTACCAACGCTCTGCTCGACTCGGGCGCCAACCAAAGCATGGTATCATGGAGGCTTTGGCGAGCAATTGAAGCTCAGGATGAGTCGGTCCCGAGGAGACCAGAGGGTAGAGTCCAAATTAGATGCATCCATGGGGCTGCCTCTTTCTACCCCATATATAAGGTAGTGATAAAAGGGTTAGGGGTACAGAAGGAAATCCCCGTGGCAGTGCTCCCAAATCTCCCCCATAACTTAGTATTAGGAAGGAGACTGGCCCCAATTTATAAAAGGGATAGAGAAGAGACTCAGACAGAAGGTGGATGGGATGGTAACTGTGGTCCCTAGTCCTCTGCTTGAGAAGCCCCAAAAGCAGAGCAAGAACCCAGGGAAAAACCCCTGGAAGGCCGTTCCCCCGTTAAATAGAAGTTTGTATTAAAATTTTCTAGGGTATCCGAGAAAGCCCAGAGTCCCAGGAGAGCCACTCCTCAAGCAGCGGGATATGATCTGTGCGGCGCCATAAATGGAGTCGTACTCAGCCACGGTAAAGCTCTCATTGACACTGGCCTGCAGATGGAGATGCCAATCGGATGCTATGGCCAGATAGCCCCTCGTTCCGGTCTAGCACTGAAACACTTTATGGGCATCGATGCTGGGGTTATTGATCCTGACTATAGAGGGAGTGTCAAGGTATTACTCTTTAATTTTGGTGACGAAGACTTCCCTGTGAAGGTCGGAGACAGGATTGCAAAGCTGGTATGCGAGAGGGTAGGATTTCCCCCACTGGAAGAGGTCCCAATGTTGTCTCCCACGGGACGGGGAGCCGATGGATTTGGGTCCTCCGGATGCGCCGACATGAAAGGTCTGACAGCCACCTGTGAAGAGAGGATGCAGGAAGACCTTGGACCACAAGTGACTGACTGGAGGAGGAACTCAGAACCTCAAATGGGCGAAGAACTATCCCTGATTCAAATGCAGGAACTGGCCAGACTAGTGGCGAAGTTTCCAGATGTTCTAACGCCAATCCCTGGAGAGACCCAACTGGTAGCGCATGAGGTTGTGACCCCACATGGGAAGGTCGTCAGACAGCGACCCTACAGGCTACCAGAGGCTAAGAAGCAGGAGGTGGTGGCGCAAGTGCGTGAAATGATGGAGATGGGTATCATCGAAGAGTCACGAAGCCTGTGGTGCAGTCCAATAGTGCTTGTTCCAAAACCTGATGGTACTCTACGATTTTGTATAGACTTCAGACAGGTAAATGCCATCTCGGTATTCGATGCTTACCCGATGCCCAGGATTGAGGAGCTACTGGATCGTTTGGGGCAAGCCCAGTTTTTGACCACTCTGGACATGACGAAAGGGTACTGGCAGATCCCACTGATGAGGGAATCATGGCCAAAGACTGCCTTCAGCACCTCAATTGGCCTATTCCAATTTAGGAGGATGCCCTTCAGCCTCCACGGCGCCGCAGCCACTTGCCAGAGACTTATGGATCAAGTCCTGCGCCCTCATCAAGAGTATGCTGTTGCCTATATGGATGATATCATTATTCATAGTTACAGTTGGACGGAACATCTCCCAAGAGTCGAAGCCATCTTACGGTCTATGAGACAGGCAGGCCTCACCCTGAACCCCAGCAAATGTGCCTTTGCCAGGTGAGAAGTGAAGTATCTGGGGCATATGGTGGGACGGGGCACGGTCAAACCTCTATTTGACAAAATAGATGGTGTCAAGAATTTTCCCAGACCTACAAACAAGAAACAACTAAGAGGTTTTCTAGGCCTGATAGGCTACTACAGGAGATTCATACCCCACTTTGCGGAAGAAAGCGCTATTCTTACTGATATGCTAAAGAAAAATTGCCTGAATCGCCTCAATTGGACCCTGGAGGCTGAGATAGCCTTCACCGTGTTGAAGAAGAGGCTATGCACGGCCCCGGTGTTGTGCGGAGTGGATTTCACACAGCCCATTATTGTGCAAACGGATGCATCGGAGGCAGGCTTAGGAGCAGTCTTATCCCAGAAGCATGAAGGAAAGGAGCATCCCGGAATGTTCCTTAGTAGAAAATTGTCCCCTGCAGAGCAGAAATACTCTACCATTGAAAAAGAGTGCCTTGCCATCAAGTGGGCAATAGATGCCCTCCGGTTCTACCTCACGGGACGAAGATTCCTACTAGTCACTGATCATGCTCCCTTAAAGTGGCTACAACAGATGAAAAACCACAATGCCCAGTTAACCCGCTGGTACATGGCTTTGCAAGCTTTTGATTTCAAGATAAAACATAGGGCAGGGAAATTACATCAGAACGCAGATGCCTTATCAAGGATTACGGACTATTCGGAGGAACTTCCGCCAACCCGTAATATCTTTAGTAGGGGGGTATGTGACAAGGAAGCCTGTTTTGAGCCTATGAGTATAGAAAAGGCCAGTGACTTTAACTTAGAGAAAGGAGAAATCCCTGCAGGGCATGGATTTCAGGCCCCTCATAGAGAAAGAAACCTGAGGGAGAGAAAGTTCAGGCAGTCACACCCTAACTCCTATGACGTAACGGCAGGCTTGAGAGGTGATTACGATCACCTGGGAGGAGTGGAGGAAGGGCTGGAGCCCTGGAGAGGGAAATATAAACCCCTGCTAAAGCAGAGGAAAGGGGAAGCTCAGAGGAAAGGAGAAGCTCAGAGGAAAGGAGAAACTCAGAGGAAGGAAGAAGATCTGGGGAGGCAGAGGTCTCAGGAGGTTCGGAGGACTCAGAGGATTCAGGGGAATCAGGAGTGGAACCAGGAGCACCTGCAGATCTCCAGGAGAGAACCCAGAGAGGAATACAGAGAGCTGTTCCAGAGAGGCTGGAAGGAGACAAGGAACCGTAGTGAGCACAACCAGGGAGAACTGCCCAGTGCTTCAGGTACTGACTGTCTTTATCGGGGAGAGTTGAGCTCAGGGGAGACATTAGAACCCCCAGGGAGACTGTATTCTGAGCACTGTGTCCAGAGCTCAGAACAGGACACCAGAGGATATGCAGATTGAGTTGGCAGGGGAGGAATTGCAAGATCTAGATATCCACATGGACTCTACCCTGTGTCAAGCTACAAGCATGGAATCATTATGCTAAAAGCTAGCAATGCAATGTGTGCCTTCGAGTCAGTGCTGACTCCTGGCGACCCAGAAGCATTGAATGTGAAAGTCTCCTAGAAGCAGGTAACTGGAATTGAGCCAGGAATTGGGTTTGAAGAAAACTCCACGTGTTTGCATTTCTCAGGCAAAGTGCTGAGTCACGCTGAAGAGAAAGCTTGTGAATGTTTGTTACTTGTTTTCTTATTTTGAGTTTAAAACCTATCCTGAAAGGAAGGAGGGAAAGAAGAGGTTGTTCCAGAGGAACTGAATTATTCTTTTGCTATTAAGTGCCTCACAAACACAAGGTTAAAAAGAAGTATTTTTACCTTGCTGAGCAGAGCTGTTTCTCTAAAACTGAGCAACGTTGTTAACCAGCTGCATGTGTTTAAAAGACTGTGAAGCAGTTATACTGATCTAAATGCTCTGTTAGAAACAATCCTGAATGGACAAAATTCCTGTGTACAGTTTACTTGAACCTTTACTTTAAAATAAATTCTGTCATTTGCCTTAACATCGGACCATGACTACGCTTCTTCTTAAGAGCCAAACTACATGTCCCAGAATCCACCTGAGGAAAAACTAGTTTATTTGAGCTCACCGGGAGAAGTTCTCTTTTACCTCGCCCCTCTAAGCCAGTGGCCAGGGGCAAGGACGTGACAACATATACAGTAAAGCTTTGCAGTCTGATGAATTTGTATAGAATATACTATTTTGATGTCATTTTTTTTGCCTTAGGAGCATAACATTACAGCTTATTTTTTTTAATATTACACAGATAAGTACTAGGGTCTCAATATTCCACTGGGCAGGGCTAAGTGCTGTAGCCGCTTATCCCTGCTCGCCCACCCCCAAACCCCGGATATTCACTTCCGCGGCAATGGAAGTGAATATCCAGATCTGGCATCACTGCCCGAAGCCGCCAAGGCTAACCATGCAGAATAAATATTGGATGATGCACGGTTAACCTCGGTGCCTAAAAGATAGGTGAGGGTTTTTCAAGCACTAACCGTGTAGCTTCCAATATTGGTGCTGCACAGTTAGTGCCGGTACCCACCTCTGCTCCACCCTGGAACACTCCCGGCATGCCCCAATGCTTGCAGGCTAGCATCGGGGCGCTTAGAGGACTTAGTCGGGGATGTTCAATGGCACTACCCATGTGTGTGCCAATGAATATCCAATTAGCAGGGATTTACATGGTTAACTAGCTGTTAACCATGTAAATGCCTTTTGAATATCGGGCCCTAGGTTCATAACTCCCAAGGCAAACTGAAAGCAGATATTTTAAGAGCAAGCAACCTTTTTGTTAAAATGGTAAATAAAGGTAAAAGGAAAAGGAGATCACTATGGCTGAAAAGTAGCTGAAAAGGTGAAGAAAAAGAGGGAGGCCTTCATAAATTGCAAGAGATCACAGAGAGAGGAAGACAGGCATCTATATTTGGAAAAACTTAGAGAAGTTAATAAAGTAGTCAGAAAAGCAAAGATTCAAAAAGAGGAGGAAATAGCCAATGCAATAAAATGGGGGGGGGGGGGGGGATAAGACATTTTTCAGATATGTTAGTGAGAAGAGGAAGGGCAAAAGTGGTTTTATCAGACTCAAGGCTGAAGGAGAGGAATATGTAGAAGCTGATGAGGATAAAGCGCAATTGCTTAACAAATATTTCTGTTCTGTGTTCACAGATGAAGAACCAGGAACAGGACCTCAGAAAACACCCACAAATAGGAACAGAAGCGAGGGGCATCTTGAAGAATTTCCAGAAGACTGTGTTCGTGAGAAACTAGCTAAACTTAAAGTAGACAAAGCGATGGGACCGGATGGAATACACCCTAGAATACTGAAGGAACTTTGGGACGTTCTAGCAGCTCCACTGACTGACCTTTTCAATGTCTCGTTGGAGTCAGGAGTGGTGCCAAAAGACTGGAGAGAGGCTCATGTGCTGCCTTTACACAAAAGCGGAAGTAAGGATGTGGTTAGGCTGGTTAGTTTAACACTGGTGGTAAGTAAATTATTGGAAATGCTGCTGAAAGAGAAAATAGTGAGGTTTCTGGAGTCCAGCAGATTACAAGATCCAAGGCAGCATGGATTCACCAGAGGCAGGTCTTGTCAGTCCGAGGGAGACCCCTAGATGTGGTGCATTTAGATTTCAGTAAAGCTTTTGACACCGTTCCTCACAGGTGACTTATAAACAAAATGAGCACCCTAGGAATGGACCAGAAAGTTACTGCTTGGGTTAGAAATTGGTTGAGTGGGAGGCAACAAAGAGTACAGGTAAATGGAGCTCATTCTGAGGAGAAGGAAGTTACCAGTGGTGTGCCCCAGGGATCTGTCCTTGGTACGATTCTTTTTAACATCTTTGTTAGTGATATAACAGAAGGGCTGTCGGGTAAGGTTTGCCTCTTTGCAGATGATACCAAAATATGCAATAGAGTAGACACCCAGGAAGGTGTAGATAACATGAGGAGGGATCTAGCTAAGCTTGAAGCATTGTCTAGAATTTGGCAGCTGGGATTTAATGTTAAAAAAAGCAAGGTCATGCATTTGGGCTGCAGCAATACAAGGGAGCAATATAGTATAGGGGGTGAAGTACTTTTGTCCACTAAAGAAGAGTGGGACCTAGGCGTGGTTGCATCTGATGATCTTAAAGTAGCTAAACAGATAGAAAAGGTGACAGCAAAAGCTAGAAGGATGCTTGGGTGCATACGGAGAGGAATAGCTAGCAGAAAAAAGGAGGTGATAGTGCCTCTGTATAAGTCTCTGGTGCAACCTCATTTGGAGTATTGTGTGCAATTCTGGAGACCGCACCTTCAAAAGGATATAAACAGGATGGAGTCAGTACAGAGCGTGGCTACTAAAATGTTTAGTGGTCTTCATTATAAAGTATATGAGGACAGACTTAAGGATCGTAATATGTACACTTTAGAGGAAAGGCAGGATAGAGGTGATATGATTGAGATGTTTAAATATCTCCATGGCATAAATACACAGGGGGAGAGCCTCTTTCAATTAAAAACAAGTTCTGCTATGGGGACATGGGATGAGGGTGAAATGGGATAGATTCAGGCATGATATGTGGAAATATTTCTTTACCGAAAGAGTGGTGGATCTGTGGAATAGTCTCTCAGTGGAGGTGGTAGAGATGAGGATGGTATCTGAATTCAAAAAAGCATGGGACAAATATAGAGGATCTCTAAAGGAAAAAAAGGGACTGTTGTAGTTGTTGATAAGGAAGGATAGACTAGATAGGCCATGTGGTCTTTTTCTGCCATCATTTTTCTATGTTTCTATGTAAAAATGAATTTACTACAGGGTTATAAAAATGTTAATCATAATAAGGTATGTTGCTAAAGTGCACTGACAATGTGGGTTTACCATGTGTTAGGCAACTCACTGTAACTATTACTGCATGCTAAAACACCCAGTGAGGTAAAAATGCCATGCTATCTACTTAGATGTGTGATGGGACAGAGACTGGGTAGATTAGGGGTGGAGAAAGGGCACTGTATATTGCAGTTGGCACAGGGCTCAGTAGTGTATGCTAATTGTCAATGTTGCAGTTAGTCTGAGAGCACTCACTGCCACCTCAGTGGGTGATGATTTAACACGGCAAAGTGTTTCTCACCATGGTGAGATACCAGCATGTACTCATCGGTTATACATGGTCAGTCATACCTTCTTAGCTAATTTTTGGCATTTAAAGAACATTTCCTTAGTGCATATTAGTAAACATGCCCCAATGATTTACTGAGACATTGGTCCTTAAATATGGACTTCAGATCCCGAAATAATAGAATTGTCAGTTGTAAAACACAAATAATATATGAGGTATTTAATATAAATTTTAATCAAATAGCTACAAACTATAAAAAACAAACATGAGGTAATGCATGTGAATATTTATAATACTAAGGGATATGTTTACTAAAAGACATTAAGGGAGCAAGTGTGCCATTAACGCCTGTAATCGGCACCCTTGCACCCTTAATACTGCAAAAAAAGCTGCATTAATGAGCATTAAAGGCTCCTGCAGCATTAAAGGAACAGTAGATGGAAAGTGGACATTAATGGGGCAGAGAGTGGGCGTTGACAGTGGGTGTTCCCTTAACACCTGTTGCGCAATCATGCTGTAGAGCCTTTTAACACTGGGAACACTAAAGTCAATGAAAACCTCATTGAAAGGAGGTATATTAAGGGGAAAGAGCATATTCAAACATCTGCAATGCAATCTACTTACAGGGAAACCAAGACAGTGGTAGTAGTGCTTCATTAGCAGCAACAGCATACTGGCCAACTATGAAAGGCCACTGTGTCGATGTTGCAAATGGCCCAAAGGAGGTTCCATGGGGTGATGCAGTGGGGGTTGGTGGTACGCAAGGATGACCAAGTAGATGCCCAAGAGGCACAGCTGTGATGACCGGCATGACCCCACAGTGACAGTGGCAGCACACAGATATGCTGCTGATGATTAAAAGGTGATACACAACCGTGTTGTGGATTAAAGAGCCCTGGAACCTCAGGAAGATACCCTTATTGGCACCCACTCCTGCTGCTGTTGAGGATGTCACTGTAGGGACAGGCTGTCAGCGGCAGTGGCAGTACCCCTAAAGGGACCAGGAAAAATGCAGCCTCCCTTGAAAGTAGTGTGGTTGCGTGTGTCTGCTTCCTCCACAACAGACAGAAGTGGCAGTAGCTGGGGAGTGGGGGTGGCAGTGGCAGGTGGGTGGGGAGGGGCAGTGCAACTGGGCATGTGTGTTACTGCTGGTCCAACTCGACCTGCCTCTCCAGACACTCACCTAACCAGCCCAGTGGATTTGCCGGCACTACAGCCCAACCCCACTGACATCATGTTGTCATGCCAGCAAGCTGTATGTACTGTGACGGCGGGTGCTGTGCCCCCTGCCAGCAGCAGACAGAGGTCTGACCTGATCCTGTATGTCATGTGTGATGCCACAGTTGTCTACATCACCCTTAGGATGAACAGTCCATCCACAGGAACAGTGGAGCATGTGATGATCCCACACCACCAAGTTTGGATGTAGTGGGATGCATGCCCTTACCTCAGTAGAGGGGGCAAAGAACACCAAGATGGGCACAGCTGCATGGATGCAACTGCAGGGATGCTGGCTGCTGCACTGAATCTTTGCCTCTGCCATGATGGCAGAGAGGGATGGGGGACCGGCAGGCTGCCCACAATGACCATTGGTGCATGGCACCAGTCCAGTTTTAACAGATTGGAGCGCTTGTGCCACTGATTGAGTTCACCCCCACCAGCACATAGTGGATATGGGCATGTGTGGGGGGAATAGGGGCACTGTGGAAGGATACCACACAATAGGAGAACAGGGCATGTCAGAGGCAAAATGCCCACTAAGCAACCTTACCTGAAAGGTGATAACACTAGTACCACTAGTATACATCATTCATGAAGTGATACCAGGCATACGCAGCGCAGGACAAACACATAGGCAGATAGTCCATAGCTGAAGAGCTTACTATCAAGTGATGACAGACAGTACAGTACAAGAGAAAGAAAGGTAAAATAGGGGGAGAAATCACCAAGGAAACATAAGAGAAGGATCCAATAGCAGCCCCAAAGAGGTATGCCCTTCTGCATGGATAAGAAGAGGGAGTCAAATGAGACATGACATAAGGATAGAGGATGCTTGCACCAGGCATAAGGAACAGCAAGGTAATTTTGAGAGAAGTCATAGGATGGCATTACCAGAACTGGCCATAGAGAGCATGTAGGCAGAGGAAGAGTGAAGTCAGTGGGAAGGGGTGTAGGGATAGAAGAGAGAAGAAAGGTGCTGAGGGGCAGTACAGGGGATGCATTTATAGACTAGCTGAAGATGTCAGATATGGATAGGTAAACCAATGCAGAGTCAGTGAAGCCATAGCAGGAGCGGGCTGATATGATTGTCTCGGGGCTGCCAGAGGAAAGGCCACACAGCAGAGTTTTGCACAGATGGATGGAGAGAGATATGATGCTGAGAGAGACCAGCAAGGAGTAGGGTGCAATTGCAAGTTGGGAGGTAACTATGGTGTGGACACCAGTTTCAGTGCAGAATTCAGAGCGCAAGGTGCCCTGTGTGAATATGGAACACCTCCATATTAGTGAACCCACTCATCAACAGCCATCTAAGGCACATGTGAAAAACACCGCAGCAGCAGAGGAAAGCTTTCCCCGATCGTGGAGAAGCGCCTGAGCGGGAACCCGTCCCGCTCGGAAGCTCCTGCTCAATCGGGGCAGTGGGAGACCATCGAAAAGGCAGCACACCATCGGCGCTGCCTCAAAAACACCGCAGAAGCAGAGGAAAGCTTTCCCTGATCGGGGAGAAGCACCTGAGCAGGAACCCATCCCGCTCGGAAGCTCCTGCCCAATCGGGGCAGTGGGAGACCATCAAAAAGGCAGCACGCTGTCGGTGCTGCCTCAAAAACACCGCAGAAGCAGAGGAAAGCTTTCCCCGATCGGGGAGAAGCGCCTGAGTGGGAACCCATCCCGCTCGGAAGCTCATGCCCAATCGGGGCAGTGGGAGACCATCAAAAAGGCAGTGCGCCGTCGGCGTGCCCGCGCCTGGTGGGCCACGCCAAAGGGCCCTTTGGTGTGGCCCTTAGGCGCGGCACAGAGGCGCACACAAGCAAAACAGAGAACAGCAGGAGACCAACAGGACACCACAAATAACCCCAGAAACAACAGAGAACAACAAAACCTGCAGAAATAACCAAAAAAGAAAAACAAAGAACCACCACAACAAACAAACAACCGAAGAAACTGCAACAAAAAACCCAACGAGGAACCACAGCAACAAATACCCAAACACGTGACAACACAGAAAAAGAACCCTCAACACCCCAGGAAACCAGTGTAGAAACTCAGCACAACCCTGAACACCAAGGTACGCCTACAAGCCATGCCACCCTTCCTAGCCCCTATTTACCTCCTAACACCACTCCTGACCCTCTACCTCTCCCCCACAGACACACTAACCAACCTCCCCCAGACATACACCACAACCATCCAAACCACAAACATCTACAACCCCCCCTCACATGGGACAACACCCACACACCACACACACCAACTCACATCCCCAACCCCCGAACTGCAGCCCCCTCTCCATTTCATTAATAAATGCTCGCTCAGTCAGAAACAAATACCACATGCTCCATGACCTGATCACAATCCAAAAGATTGACATCCTATGCATAACTGAAACCTGGCTAACAGACACCGACACAGTGCTCATGAACCAACTAACACCAAAAGGATACAACTTTCAACACTGCTCCCAAACAAACACCAGAGGAGGAGGAGTAGCCATCATTGCAAAATCCAACCTCCATCTCAGGAACCATGCATCAGAAACGACCAATGAAGCGGACATACTCACCATCACCAACAAGCACCACTCAATATGCCTAGTCTACCAGGCACTCACCCCAAGCACCGACCTACCAAGGATACTACAACACATATCTGAAAGTGCCATCTCCGCAAAAGAATCACTCCAAGACAAACAAGCAGAAACCTTCATCAATGCAATGGAAGCAATGAACCTGATACAAATCATACACGAACCGACGCACGAAAAAGGAAATACACTGGACCTCATATTCCTAAATCCCCAAACCACCACCACATACAAAAATCCAGAAACCACACATGTTCCATGGTCTGACCATTACCTCATCAAAATAACCCACACCTACCAACACATGAACAGCAAGGAGAACAAACACCACACAAGAAGATTTAAGCCATTCATCAAAGAAGACTTCCTATCACAAATTCTACCTAAACTCCAAACGAACTCCAACAATATCGATGACCTAATCCACAACTGGAACACCACAATCTCCTCTGCATCCAGTGCAACAACAAACAAGACTAAAACCAGACACACCTCCACAAAAGCCCGATGGTTCACCCCCAACCTCCGGAAACTAAAGACCAAACTCAGAAGAGCGAAAAGAAAATGGAGAAAAACCAAAAAAGAGGATGACAAAATGAACTACATGTATGAACTAGAAACATAGAAACATGATGACAGAAAAAGACCACATGGCCTATCTAGTCTGTCCTTCCATAACAACAACTACAACAGTCCACTTTTTACCTTTAGAGATCCTCTGTTTGGTCCCATGCTTTTTTGAATTCAGTTACTGTCCTCATCTCTACCACCTCCACTGAGAGACTATTCCACAGATCCACCACTCTTTCAGTAAGTTTAAGTTTAAGTTTAATCACTTGATATACCGCTCAGGCCGAGGCATCAGAGCGGCTTACAATAATATATCATCTGAGGAAATAAGAAAGGAACGCCATTTGTAAAATAGGACAGAGGACAGAAACAGTCAAAAGGTTAAGACAAAGAGAAGAAAGGGAACAGCAGGTTACCATAATATATACATATGACAATCCAGGCCAGATCTTCAATGATAACATCGGGACAAACGCCAAGGACCAACGCCTAAGGGCCATGCCAAAGGGCCCTCTGGTGAGGCCCTCGGGCGGGCCCGCCAGGCGCGGGCGCGCTCCCGAAGCGGCGGTTTAAGCCGTTCTTCATGGCATCTCATTGGCAGGCAATAGGAGGGTGAAGGGGCTCCTGCGTACAGCTCCGGTGGTCAAAGCTGTTCTCCGGCGTGCTCCCGAAGCGGCGGTTTAAGTTGTTCTTCATGTCATCTCATTGGCAGGCAATAGGAGGGAGGAGGGGCTCCTGCGCACAGCTCCGGTGGTCAAAGCTGTTCTCCGGCGCGCTCCCGAAGCGGCGGTTTAAGCCGTTCTTCATGGCATCTCATTGGCAGGCAATAGGAGGGAGGAGGGGCTCCTGCGCACATCTCCAGTGGTCAAAGCTGTTCTCCGGCGCGCTCCCGAAGCGGCGGTTTAAGCCGTTCTTCATGGCATCTCATAAAGAAAATAAATAATAAGTAAAAAAATATTTCTGCATATCACTCCTGAATCTATCTCCCTTCACCCTCATCCCATGTCCCCTCGTAGCAGAACTTGCTTTCAATTGAAAGAGGCTCTCTCCCTGAACATTTATGCCATGGAGGTATTTAAACATCTCAATCATATCACCTCTATTCCGCCTTTCCTCTAAGGTGTACATATTAAGATCCTTAAGTCTGTCCTCATATGCTTTATAATGAAGCCCATTAATCATTTTAGTAGCAACCCTCTGCACCGACTCCATCCTGTTCACATCCTTTTGCTACTTTAAGATCATCAGACACAACCACAACTAGGTCCCGCTCTTCTTTAGTGGACAAAAGTACTTCACCTCCTATACTGTATTGCTCCCTTGGATTGCTGCAGCCCAAATGCATGACCTTACATTTTTTAACATTAAATGCCAGCTGCCAAATTATAGACCATTCTTCAAGCTTAGCTAGATCCCTCCTCATGTTATCTACATCTTCCTGGGTGTCTACTCTATTGCAGATTTTGGTATCATCTGCAAAGAGGCAAACCTTACCCGACAGCCCTTCCGCTATATCACTAACAAAGATGTTAAAAAGAATCGGACCAAGGACAGATCCCTGGGGCACACTACTTGTAACATCCTTCTCCTCAGAGTGAGCTCCATTTACTTGTACTCTTTGTCGCCTCCCACCCAACCAATTTCTAACCCAAGCAGTAACTTTAGGGTCCATCCCTAGGGTGCTCAGTTTGTTTTTAAGTCGCCTGTGAGGAACAGTGTCAAAGGCTTTACTGAAATCTAAATACACCACATCTAGATCTCTCCCTCGGTCCAACTCCCTGGTCACCCAGTCAAAGAAATCAATCAGATTTGTCTGACAAGACCTGCGTCTGGTGAATCCATGCTGCCTCGGATCCTGTAATCCGCTGGACTCCAGAAACCTCACTATTTTCTCTTTCAGCAGCATTTCCAATAATTTACTCACCACCGAAGTTAAACTAACCGGCCTGTAGTTTTCAACCACATCCTTACTTCCGCTTTTGTATAAAGGCACCACAAGAACCTCTCTCCAGTACTTTGGCACCACTCCCGACTCCAACGAGGCATTGAAAAGGTCAGTCAGTGGAGTTGCTAGAATGTCCCCAAGTTCCCTCAGTATTCTAGGGTGTATCCCATCCTGTCCCATCGCTTTGTCTACTTTAAGTTGAGCTAGTTTCTCATGAACACAGTCTTCTGAAAATTGTTCAAGATGTCCCTCGCTTCCGTTCGTATTTGTGGGTGTTTTCTGAGGTCCTGCTCCTGGTTCTTCATCTGTGAACACAGAACAAAAATATTTGTTAAGCAATTCCGCTTTATCCTTATCAGCTTCTACATATTCCCCCCCTGCACCCTTGAGTCTGACAATACCACTTTTCCCCTTCCTCTTCTCACTAATATATCTGAAAAATGTCTTATCCCCCCATTTTATTGCATTGGCTATTTCCTCCTCCTTTTGAATCTTTGCCTTCTTGACTACTTTGCTAGCTTCTCTAAGTTTTTCCAAATACGGATGCCTGTCTTCCTCTCTCTGTGATCTCTTGTATTTCATGAAGGCCTCCCTCTTTTTCTTCACTTTTTCAGCTACTTCCTTCGAAAACCATAGCGGTCTCCTGTTCCTTTTGCCTTTATTTACCATTTTAACAAAAAGGTTGGTTGCCCTTAAAATACCCCCTTTCAGTTTTTCTACATCCCCCAGCTGTTCCCATCCCACTAACGACACCCTGAGGTATTGGCCCATCTTCGCAAAGTCAATCTTCCTAAAGTCTAAGATCCTCACCTTGGAATGGATTCTAACAGCCCTAGTCCTAATACTGAACTACACCATCTGGTGATCACTGGATGCAAAATGATCTCCCACTACAACATCAGAAACACTTTCACCATTGGTAAGCACCAAGTCCAGTATGGCCCCTTCACGTGTGGGGTCTGTTACCAATTACCTGAATAGTTCTCCCTGTAGAGAATCCAGGATCTCCTTACTTCTAGATGATACTGCAGCAGGAATGTGCCAATCAACATCTAGCATATTGAAATCTCCTATCAGTAGCACTTCCCCTTTCCTAGCAATGCTGCGTATGTCTTCAATTAACTCTCTGTCCACCTCTTCCTCTTGTGAGTGAGGTCTGTATATCACACCAATGCAAATAGATTTCTCTTTCCCTCTTTCTAGTTTAACCCACAATGCCTCCTCTCTCCCTTTTAAGCTCTGTAATTCCAAAAGCTTTAATAGTAGTTTTTACATATAGTGCCACTCCTCCTCCCCTTCTTCCTACCCTGTCCTTTCTGAATAAAGTATAGCCAGGTATAGTTACATCCCAGTCATGGTTTTCTGTGAACCATGTTTCTGTAACTGCCGCTAAATCCAAGTCAGCCACTCCCACCAAAGCTTCAACTTCAGGGATCTTATTTCCCATGCTACGGGCATTAATACACACTGCTTTCCATATGTTACCCCTGTTACCCATTTCCATAAAGGTATTTAATGTATCACCTACCTGGGGGCTTTCACTTACCTGGGGGCTTTCTTCACCCATCCCCAACTAGATGCGTACCACATAGAAACCGACAAAGCAAAAAAGACCTACCACTCAAAGATCATAAACTCATCAATAAACAAGCCATATAGAACTCTTTGAGAATGTCAAAAAGCTAACAAAATCACCCAACCAATCCGACCAACTACCAAACATCCCACCAGAACTACTAGCACGACAATACAAGCAGCTTCAACAGCCACAAAACCCACAATTGAACACAGAGACAACAACAAACCATCTCACCACCACCAACAGAGACTGGAGCACATTTGAAACAATCACAAAAGAAGAAATAACATCCACCATCTCACACCTGAATACCACCACCTCTCTGCTAGACCCCTGCCCCACAGAATGTATAAAGAAAATCAAAGAAGACCTGAGCTCACCATTAACCCGCATTGTTAATGAATCCCTCAGCCAAGGACGCATGCCAGACCTCCTCAAAACTTCAATCATCCAGCCAACCCTAAAAAACACAACCTGGATCCCTTGGACCCCGCCTCCTACAGACCTATAGCAAGCCTCCCGTTCACTGCAAAAATCATTGAGAAGGTAGTTCAGCAACAGCTCCAAGAACATTTAGATGCCAACAACATACTGGACCCGCAACAACATGGCTTCCGTCCAGTCCATGGAGTTGAGACCCTCATGACATCACTAATGAACACCCTCATCATAGGAACTCAAGTCAAACACTCTGGATATGCCATGATCTTCCTAGACATATCTGCAGCCATCAACACCATCTCCCATAACATCCTCCTACACAGACTAAAGCAATTGGCATCAAAGATACCGTACTACAATTTTTCTACTCCTACCTGACCAATAGACAACAACTGATACACACAAACACATCAACCTCACCCCCCTTCCAGCAACACCAAGGAGTACCCCAAGGATCCACACTATCTGCCATGCTCTTCAACATCTACCTACAACCACTCTGCTCAATCATGCGTGCCCACAACATCAACTATCACATTTATGCAAATGACATAATGCTGTATGCCCCAATCACAACCTCCAACCCAACAAACAACCATTTATCAGAATGCTTCTCAGAAGTATCCAGCTGGCTACAGAAAAACAACCTATCCATCAACATAAAGAAAACAGAAGCCCTCATAGTGACAAAGGACCCAGACTTCACACCACCTACACACCTCAACGTTGGAACCACACAAATACAAATACAACCGCACATAAAGTATCTAGGAATCATCATATACCAAGCACTCACACTCAAGCAACAAATCAAAAAAAACACCAGAACAATATTCCACAAGGCTAAAACAGTACAGCGCCTCAGACCTCTCCTTGAACCACAGGACTTCAGAACAGTGATGCAAGCCATGACACTCCCCCACCTGGACTACTGCAATATAATCTACCATGGACTCCCAGCCACCCACACCAACCCACTTCGAACTGCCTTAAATACCACATCAAGGATTATCCAGAAAGCAAAAAAACAAGACCGCATCACCCCAATACTGAGGGAGCTGCACATACTCCCCCACGAAGCAAGAATCAAATACAAATCCGCCCTACTTACTCAAAAGCTCTCTACCAAACTCAGACTTCCCAGCTCTGCGAACTACTACCCCGACCAGCCCACAATAGAACAACCAGACAAACCATCAGCAACTCCCTCACTGTCTCCCACAAACGAACCAAACACAACCAACGGACCTGCAACAGAGCCTTTGAACTATACGCACCATCCCTCTGGAACTCTCTATCAAGCCACATCAGAAGCAATGGAGATCCCCTCTCATTCTGAAAACAACTAAAAACTGTCCTATTCCAGGAATACCTCGGACCAGAAGCAAGCACCCACCACTGACTACCTCCCACCCCCGACCCCCCCCCCCCCCGAACATATTCTCTAAGAGACTGAAATACAATGTCTATACGTATGTCCCAAATATTTGCTGTAATCATCAATGTTGGCCACCAGGTGATAGCCCCAACCCCAGAATTTGATTATTGTCCACCCCCCCCCCATTTTAATGTTACGCCGCTTTGACCTGGTGAAAAGTGGGATATAAATACAGTTAAATAAATAAATAAATTAAATAAATGTGAATCCACATCAGCCAAGTCCGTCTGCAAGATGTGATGTCATGTCCTAACCGCACCACAAGCAACCACCAGGTATGGGTGGCCATGGCCATTCTACTTGTTTTGCTATGGCATGCAATGTTTGTGTGCCTGTTGCATGGGCTGTCCCCCCTGAGTGGATATGTCCCATGTATTAGACAGGAATGCCAGTTTTGCCAGCAGCTTAGACAGCCAGTGTAGCATACAGATCGAACAACATGTCTCCCTCGCACACCCACAGAACACACCTCGTCAGACAGGTATGGCACAGGGCCGGCAGAGATACCAGCAGACATGGGCACACCCCTCTGTATGGCTGCATCCACCTGGACAGTGACCACATCTACACCCATGGGTTGAAAAACCCATAAGGCCGCTCTGTGGCTCAACATAAAAGTTGGGGGTGGGGTTTATGAGGAGAGCTGCAGGTTCAAGACCTGGATTTGGAACATATATAGCACACCCCTGTGTGTAACCTTTATCTCAAAGTGCAGGTACAATACCAGCATATGTAACTCCCAATGACCGGTACAGCAACAGTCCACAGACAGCTCTCACTAACTACCCCTGTACTGAGGGGTAAGCTGATAGCCCTGGTAAACAGAGCTGGCATTAACAACATCCAATTATTTCAGAGCACACCAATTTCATTTGCACAATGAGCACACACATTATGAATGTTTAAGCAGATAAGGATAAAAAAGTGGCAGGCTGGAATGTCAACCGTCACCACTTTTGCACACTGCGGTGATGTGTGCATGTGTGTGTGTGTGTGTATATGTCTCTCCAGAGTACTGGGGCTTTCTGCAATGCATATTGGTCCGTATAGCATAAGCTGTTCCCAGCGTTGGTTTTGAAATATGCATGGTGAGGAGCAGAAGATTGTGGATATGGCCTGAAACAGAGTGGTAAGGCCAGGATGTGTATGCATTGGAGGTGGGCTCAATGCATGGGACTTTGTAGTCCCCGTCTGCTACATATGTGGCCTGGAGTTCCACAGCCAGTCAAGCTGACTCTCACTTTGACCGAGCTGTGATCATGTTACGACTAGGTATCCACATAGTGGTATATAGTGTCAAGCTGCATTAATGTGGGTGCTCCCCCTTTCCTGGGTACCTAATTCACTGCACTGACTGTTAGATGTTCATGCTGTTTGCCCCAAGCCAGACTGTACATTGTTGCTCTGTGTGCTTGACAGCAGACTGGGTGCAGTTAGTTTGAGCATGGCTGAGGCATACCTGCCAAGGGTCTACAATGCAACTTACTGTGCTTGCTGTAGTGGATTCGTAACTCATGATGGTTAGAACACCAGCTGTGCCTGGCCTAATCACTTTGGTCCAGCAAGGCCCACACCAGCCTAGATAAACTCCTCTGCATTCTGCTTCATGATACAGCTGCTGCAACCCTGGGCAATGCCATGAGATACTGTAGTAGAGTCCCTGACTAAAAGGAGCAGAACACAGGGCCCAGCTGTCTCAGGCAGCTCCAGCAGGGCAGAAAAACCATGTGACTGGTATCATACACTACAAACAATACCTGTCACATGCTAACAGTGGTATAGATCTACCACACAGTCCGTCTCTAGCAGGGTATGCCCTTGTGACCAGGTGCTGTGTGTCCCTCTTCACCATCAGGTTGACCACTGAAACCTGTCAGTAACACAGTTTGCAGCTGTTATGTGCTTGTAGGAAACACAGCCAGTGCACATTACTGAGCTGAAGTGATGGATCATTACATCCCCCATTTGGTGTTTAGCTGCAGGATGCTGTTCTGCATGTGCAATGCTTTATGAGTAATGGAGGGGCTGACCTATTCCGGCACACACAGCAGACATTGCAGGCAGGGATCTGCAATCTCTGTGATTCCAGATATATCTGTACAAAAGGGTATGGAGGCATAGCCTAATGGTTAGGGCATTGTCTCTGTGAGCAAAGGATATTTTCAATTCCCATCTGTTCTTTCTGAGACTGTGTGCTACTCAGATCATTCTCATGCCAGGGTCTACTATACCTGGCTGTCTCACATTTTTATGCTTTGTTATATGTTCCTCCCACACATTAGGGCTACACACATTCAATTTACCATCCTGCCCTTATTGGCTCTGCTGAAGCCCATTGCAGAGGGTCAGACATGTTCACCCTGAAGATGCTTGCCACCTAACCGAAGTCATAGCCTAATGGTCACTGCACTGGCTTAGGAGCCAGGAAACCTAGGGTCAACACCCATTGTCACATTTCATGGAACCTGATGGTGAAGAGGGGTGTGATGCTTTAACTGCAGCTGTTTTATGTGTGGCACAGTCCTCATTGGATCTCCACAACTTCTTTTGACCTTGGGCAGGTCACTTAGGCTTCTATTGCCCCAGCAGACTGCAACCTCTCACAGTCCCTGTTGTCCATCATCCCTTACCAATGTTTTGGTACACTGTACAATGCTTTGACTGCACAGGTACAGCGGTATAATAGAAGGCAGTGGCATATATCCAGATATCAACTACCTGTGGTACCTGATTGAGGTAGTACCTCATGACTGTACAGCTTTGGCTCCATCACCTCTCTGCATTATATGCGGACACATCCTACCCCTCAGATGGCCACCCTGCAGGGCTCAACTCACGTCCTATTGGCCCAGTTTTTGCAATCCCTGTCCAGTTGTTGTATCCACTTTTCTCGGGAGAGTTGAATGATGGTTGGGAGGCTGGGCCAGCTGTGAGAGCATATAGATGCTATTGTGGCTTCCACACGGCACAGGTGCAGTTTTTCCCACACACTTGAAGTGCATAGGTGATGGCACATGAGGTACATCAGTGCGGCAAGCCAATACCACACTCTCATCTACCACCATCCTTCCTTCAGCCCATCCATCAGCCTCTACTGCCTATGTGATATTCTCCTGCCAGCTGCAACAGCATTGTCCACACTGGAACCTTTTCCATATCTCCATGTCTCACTCATGCCTCTCCTGTGACTGATCTGAACATCATCACTCTTGCCCCGTCATCCTTTTAATGCACACATCATAGCACTTCTGGCTCCACAGCAGGGCGCATCTTCCCCATCCTGTGCCACACACTGCCATTAGAGCATTTTACATGAGTACCCCTCAGTGCATTGTTACAGCTGCCTTCCACGTGTGCATCCCACTTACCGACTGCCAGGTAGGATGCCCATGGATCTGTCAGATCCATCAGCGCCCACCTGTCCTTCCATCCATCATCTTTACATTGCCTTTCTCTGGTGCTCCTTTATCCAGAGATAAGGTGACAGCTTTTTTCAGGTGTTAAGGTGCGTGTGTGGTACCTTAACTCCCAGTGTTCTGATAACACACGTTAAGAGGCCCATTGTGCCCTTACCACTGGAATGCCTCCTGCCCGCTCAGAGCCTTTTTCGCACGGGACACCCCTTAATGCTGCTGTTTACACTCGTTAGTCCCTGCTCCCTTAATGCCCTTTAGTAAACATACCCCTAAATTATTGTTAGGACTTTAATTTTTCAATGACAGATCCATGCAGAATGCTGAATTAAATCACTTCAGTTGCTAATATCAAAGATCAAGATCACATATGTAATAAATTTCTGCTTTGTATACAGAAAATGTCATTAGTATCATTTATATAACCAGACTGGAATGGTCTTTTCAATATGTATAGGATAATTTTTTAACAAAGGGTGTTGATGTCAAATGTCCATAACGGTGTCTATTCCTTGTTAACTTTTCCATTGTCTGATTCTCTGATCATGTGATCTACTGCCCCCTGCTCTCCACCATCATCACTGGGGGGCTGGCCAGCCGATCTTGGGGGGGGGGGGGAGCAGCCAGCACTTATTCCATCTCCGAGGTAAATTCCATATGATTTTTCCTAATGAATACCAGAATCTCTGGGAAATTTTTGGAAAACCCATTGTCATATTTTCAAGGATCGCTATGGAGTTTACTATCAACTGTCTTATGCTTTTTGAATCAATTTAACAGCTTAAGTTTCCATAAATTCATAAACTTGCTTTTGAAATAACTTTTAAAGAAGAGAGCACATCCTTAAGTATGTATGGAGAACCCTAACTTCTTGGACTCTATTCTTGTCTCCACTACCACCATCAGGAGGCCATTCCCTGCATTTATTTATTTAGCAACATTTCTATACTACTGTATCTACAAATCACAGCAGTGTACCGGAAACAAAAACGTGTATAACTTTATATGGAATGTAGTTGATAATAAGTTAAACAATTTTACAAGATAATAACATGTGAATCTTAAGATTGCATTAAACAGGCGGTGGGGGAGATTATTATACATGGTGTAAGACAAATGTTTACAGATCTATGAGTAGGAGACTGCGTGACAGATCTGAAATGTTCCAGGAACAGGTGGGTCTTTAGTTTGTAGTGAAACTCTCCAATGTCAGTTAAAGAGCAAATTTCTGGGGTGAGGGAGTTCCAGATGGTGGGTGCGTAGAATGAGATGGCTCTGCTGGTTGGATTGAGAGAATGCAGCTGGGACTGCTAGCAGGTTGTGGCTGGCCTTTTTCCTAGATCTGTTATTGCGAGGTTTGAGAATGAGGTGTTGAAAGATGTTTGCTGAGAGGCCCGTGAAGGGTCTTGAAGATGGTCAGGGCAACTTTGTATTTGACTCTTAAGTAGACGCAGAGCCAGTGTAGCTGCTTCAGGACTGCGGTGATGTGTGCTTGTTGACTGGTACCTATGATGATTCTGGCGGCTGTGTTCTGTGCAAGTTTTAGGGGGGATAAGGTAGATTTTGGGAAACCCTTATATATTATGTTGGCAAAGTCGAGAATATGGGTGACAAGGGCTTGAAAAACATTTTTGAAGTCAACATTTTGAAGTCAACATTTTTGAAGTAAGGAGTGGAGGAGTGGCCTAGTGGTTGGGGCAAGGTGCTTCAGGCTGGAAGGTCAGGGGTTCAAATCCCACTAGAGGACAGCAACCTTGGGCCGGAAGGACTGGGTTTCTAGTCCCACAGGTGCTCCTTGTGGTCTTGGGCAAGCCACTTAACCCTCCATAGCTCATGTTCCCTGTAAAATAGTTATCTCCAAGTTATAATGCCCTGTTCAATATAATTTCAGTTTGTTCAATGTAAACCACACTGATGCAGAATAGTGCGGTATATAAGAGAATATAAATAAATAACTAGTTCCAGAAGGGGTCAAAGATTTTGAACTGTCTTTATACGAAAGTAAGCTGCTTTGGCAACTTGTTTGATGTGCACGTGGAAGTTTAAATTCTGGGCCAGGACTATACCAAGGTATTTTACTTATTCTTTTACTTGTAGAGTTAGATTGGCTAGGTTGATTGTGGGTGGTGGGGAGAATGATAGGTTCTTGGTTATATAGAGGACTTCCTACTTGTTAGGGCTTATGTGCATGTTGTGATAGCTGAGCCATTGGATGACATCTGTGAAGCATCGCCAAATTGCAGAGCAGTCAGGGTTGAGGATGGTGAATGGTGTGTAGATTGAGATATCATCAGCATACAGATGGTAGAGGATGTTGTGGTTTTGGATTATATTGCATAGTGGCTAGATAAAAATATTGAAATAGAACAATATTTACTATCCTATGAAGAAACGTTTCTTTTGATTTTTCCTGAATCTTTCCCTTTTCACCCTCATCCTATGGTCTCCTATTTGAGAGTTTCCTTTCCATTGAAAGAGGTCTGCCTCCTGTGCAAAGGAATACATCTATTACATCTTGTTTCACCTTCATTTACTCAGAGTTATAATGTTTAGATCATTTTCGCATTGAAACAGGGTTCTTTATATGCAATAGTGTTCCTTGTTTACTGGGAGCTCTCTTTTTTTAACAGAAAAAAAGAATAACTTTATATATATATATATATTAAAGGTATGGGCGTATCACATTCTATAGCAACTGGCTACTGGGATTGACACCTGCCTATCTGAGAAGAGGGCTGTTAGTATGGCACTGTGAGCTGAAGCAGAATGACAGTTGCCTTCCTTTGGGGTGAATTGAGGCCTAGCAGACAGATTATTAGGAAATGATTGGGGGAGAGAAAAATATATAAAGACATCACTTCTCAGTGTTATAAATCTCAGTTGAGGACATAAATATAAGGTGATTTTGGTTTGTTTTTCTCTTCACTCTTACAGGACAGGGAGACAGTTATGAGGAAATTGCCATTACTCTCTAAATGGACTAGAAAAGGAGAGTGTCTAACTTGGTCGACAAGTTAATTTAAGCATTCTGGTGGGATTTTTTTTTACCTGCCTGTTGAAAGAGTTGGCTTTTTCTTTAAAAACTTTTTTATATGTAATAATAAACTTTTTTAGTTTATAAATGTTTGTGACTAATAAATAACCCAGCACATAAGTGCTGTTGGATTTCAGTATTTTCACAAACATGGTTTGTGACTAGAAGCTCTGAGACCTCAGGTTGTGTTGATGTCTCAGAAACCACTGGGGAAATAGCTTGTGGGCATAGCGCTTGCACAGGACAGATAAGAACTTGGTTGGCTGGCAAGTGGGTTCGGCTTGTCAAAACCTGTGCAGTGTTTGCTGATGCTCTTGGGTGGCCTGGGGTTCAACCCCTGGTGGTTAGGAGGAATTGTCTAATACAATCACTTTCAGATCCTTTCCTTGTTTTGTGCATATCAGAACCTTACACTCTATGGGGTATGTTTACTAAACCGCGTTAACGTAGCAGTGGCTATGTTAACGCGTGTTAGGTAACATTAATGCGCGTTAACGTCATCCCCGCAGAGGGCAGAGAGAGGGCAGAGAGAAGGAGTCAATGGGCGAGGAGTGGGCAGGGAGAAGCTCCAGTGGCACTAACGCGGGGTACTGAAGGGCTGAACATTACCAGGAATGAAAACCTGTCATTAGCTGCAGATAAGCAGGAGGGTGAAACCATTTCAGTGTCAGCAATGTACAACATAGGCAGGGAGCCCAAGAAACGTGATAGTAGTGCTCCAAATGCAGCAACAGCATAGTGCCCAAGTATGAACGTCCACTATAGCAATGGTGCAAATGGGGTACAGGGGACTGCAGGCGGGACATATAGTGGGGGCAGCTGGGGCACAGGGCGGACTAGGCTGTTGCCTAGGTGGCACATAGGAACATAGAAAGTGGAAATCAGCAAGACAGCAGCTGACCAAGGCCAAACACAATCCACATACATCTACCTGGTTCACCTTAGCCAATAGTTGCTAGGGCACTGACCTTACATACCCCCAGCCATCCCTCTCCCATGTGGATGGGACATAATAGTGGTAGGCAGTGATGGGAGGGATGTGAGGATGTCCATGTATGCCTTCCCACCCCAGACCCTGCTCCCTAGACGACCACCTACCTGCACAGTGGATGGCCTGGGACTGCGCACTACCAGCACTGACAGCATATGCCCAGGCGGCATGGCAGGGGGGCATGTGTTGGTGCTGGAGGGGGCAGTGGCACCTGCCTGCAGTGCACCCAGGCCATGCCCTGTACCAGTACGTGGTGGGCAATGCAACATAAAAGGTCTGGCTGAGGTGAAGTAAGGTAGCCCCATGGACCTCTGTGCTTCTGTGGCAACAGTGTGGTGCAGTACACACAGCCAGTGTGTCCAGAAGCAGAGGGTCACTAGTTTAAGTCCCAGCTGTGGATTCTGCAGAGCATGTCCTTATATTTTACCCTACAATGCAGATACAACAGTAACATGTGCAATCCCCAAAGCAGCCGCCAACATGGGTGCAAACACCCACTCACACAGACTCCACTATCCAAAGCGCCATGGAGAGTCAGGCTGTTGGCCCCAGCACAGAGCCACAGTTATAATCAGAGCATATTACTACCTCCTGCACAGTTTGGCAATGTCGGCACTGTGATCATGACCAGTGTGGCGAGCAGGGTTACCAACCACCCCTATCTTTGCACAATTTTGCAGTAGGTGTGTGTGTATGTGTATGTCTATCCATTGTTTCATGGCTGCCTACACCTCTCTGGGCCCACAATGTCCCACTATTACCAGCGTTAGCCTGTGAATGTGCATAATAATGAGCAAGGTATTGTGGTTATGGCCCGGGCAGGGCAGACTGGGCAGGATGCATCTGCAGAGGGTATAGGGCAATGGCTGGGATATTGTAGTGCCCAACTACCACCTGCATGGCAAGGTGACCACAGCACATCTTGCTGTTAGGGCACTCTCACACTGACCAAACAGTGACCATGGCATGGCTATGTTCCTACATAGTGCTACATAGTGTTTGTCTCAGGTAATATATATGTGCCCCCATTCTGGGGGCACACAGTTCCACTGTGAACATGCAGGATAGACTGGCTAGAGGAGTGCCTGCAGTTATTTTGTGCATGGCTGGGACACCTGGCATGGTGCAGCAGGTATAGGCTGCTTGTGCCTGCTGCTGGTGAATGTCAGGCCATGGTTGGGGGCTGGGGTACAGCTGTAGTCCTAGAACTGGTGGGGGCACAGGGGAGGGTCAATGGATAGGTAGTCTTCTGTAGTGTGCTGTATTGCAACATACGTGTGTTGCAGCATGCACAATAATACATGTGATGTCTGTTTGGAACGTGCGTTGTTACACGCCATAATCTGACCACATATGGTAAGGCACATAGACAGCTCTGCATGGTCAAGCGTATTATTGTGCGTGCTGTGCGTCTGATGCTCTGCTATGCACGTTCTCTGCAACGCGTGTATGCTGCACTACTGCATGATAATCTGACAGACACGATGGCCTCTCGGTGGAACATATTTGCATTGGGTTTGTTGTGGTTGTTTGGGATAGTGGTTGCAGACATGCGGGGAGCCAACATAGGTTGTGGGTTTGGGTCCCATAGGTTACCTTTCGTTTGTTCTGCTCTCCTTACCATACAATGGCTCCGGCTTTGTCCCTTCTCCACACACCCTTCCTTCTCTTCACTGTACACTGCAGTGTCCCCTCCATGCAGCCTATCTGTCACATGCTAGCTGTTACATATGCTCCCTTTCTTTGGATTGTCTGGGTGAGCAGGTGGCTCAGTGGTTTGGTATTGATGTCGGTGAGCTGTGTACTGGTTCGATTCCCTCTTACTCCTTTTTGGATTCCTTGCCTATTTTGCCCTTATACACACACCATTCACACAGATGGCCCTTCAGACCGAACCCTGGCGCCCTTTCCATTACCGTTGTTTACTCCTCTGTATGCTGCATTCACGGCACACCATTTCATGGTGTGTGTGCATGTGTTAAGTATGGCTCACATCCCCATTACAGACTGCGATATCAGCTGTCTGTGGTCTATGGCCTTACACCTACGGCTACGTTTCTCATGTGGCACCATGTCTGCACATCCCTCAGCGCATCTTCCACTGTCAGCACACCTTTGATTGCAACCCCTTTGGATATGCTGCTGCTTCCCATCAGCCATGGTGTTCACATGTGGTGGGTCCATGGCGTACTGTATTGTGCACTGTGCCGCGCGTTATCGCCTTGTAACACATGTTAGCTGACACGGTTTGCTTTAATGATGCACTGCCCACTACTTTATATGGGCATCCATACCATTACCACAGAACTTAACACGGGTAACATTACCGCAGTTTAGTAAACATACCCTTATACTGCATTATGTCCTTCCATTTTTGAAACTCAAATGCAGGACCTTGATTTGTTTAATATTAAACATTAGTTACTAGAATCTAGAGTGGGCTGGTTTGTGCCACTGAATATCCCCCTCTAACACCACTAAATGTTCTGATGCTAACCTCTTAGCATTGGGGCATTCTGGGGGTGGCACCGAAGATAACCAGGCAGCGGCAATATTCAGCCACGGTTCAGTTATCTTAGAGAGTCTAAAGTTAGGCAGAATAAAAACTGTCCTAACTTTAGCTGCTTTAACTATTTGGACAGTGGCTGACTATCACTGCTATCCCGCCAACCCGGATATTCAATGCTGATGGCCAGATATGACTCTGGCATTGAATATCTGGCTCTGCAATAAAGTGGCGACAGCAAGCTGCTTTAACGGTGCTGGAAGGAGTTAGATAACATGAGGAGAGATCTAGAGAAGCTTGAAGAATGGTCGAGAATTTGACAGCTGAGATTTAAGGCTAGAAACTGCAGTCATGCTGCAAAAATCCAAGGGAACGGTAGAGTATAGTGAGTGTTCTGCTTCTGTCCATGAAAAGGAGCGGGACCTTGATGTAATTATTTCTGATGATCTTAAGGTGGCTAAACAGGTAGAAAAGGACAATGGAGAAAACCAGAAGAATGCTTGGGTGTAAAGGGAGAGGAATGGCCAGCAGTAAGGAGCAGGTGATAGTGCCTCTGTATAAGTCTTCGGTGAGATCTTATTTGGAGTATTGTGTGCAATTCTGGAAAACACACCTTCAAGAGGATATAAACAGGATGGAGTCGGTATAGAGGGTGGTTGCCAAAATGGTCAGTGGGCTTTGTTATAAGGCACAGACTTAAAGAGGAAAGGTGGGAGAAGGGAGATATGCATGCAATTGAAAGAAGGCTCTGCAATGAGTGGGCATAGGATAAAAGGTGAAAAGAGATATATGCAGGAGTAATGCCACCTGTGCCACAGTCTCTGTTGATCAAACAATGGGATTCCCCTTAAAATATAAGGTAGCCAAGGCAGATGTTAAGTATTTGACCTATATCAGAGAGTGACAGGCAGGACAAAACTCTACTTTCCACATGAATATTCCTCTCCCTGATTAAAGGGAAAGAAGAACAACGGTGGAAAATAAAAGAATCTAAAAAGGATAGGAGCTATTATCAATGTGATATTATCTTGATGTTACCACTACTAAAGAATTATTACAATACACAAATAATGCAACTCTCTCTCCCCTTGGATAAATATGTAAAGGTTTGTATTAAATGAACATGCAACAATTGTGTATCAAAATAAAATATATAACAATGTGTTTATTTCTTGATGATTATGGCCCCAATTCTGAGAGGCGAATAGCGGGGCTGTACATCAGAGGGTCGGGTGGTGGGGAAACGGTGTCTGGCACTGCAGAGGGCTGGCCATGCTGTGGGGTGGGCATCTCCCACTGGGATACAGGGGCATGCCGGGCTGCTCTGTACCCGGTCCTGCACCCATGGGAATGTCTGGCTCCCGCAGCACAGAACGTGCCCCTTCCTGGATCGGGCTTCACATATATAAATGAAGAAAATTTGACACTTCAGAGTTTTTATATCTGGTTTTGAACCAGTTTCCTTTAGCAAATGTCTAAGTTGGGCATATATTTGATCTCAAATAATAAAAGGGTGTTTGGTGGTGCACATAACAGTATTTATCAATCTGACGTGTAATATGTTGGGGCCCGATGATATCTCTCTGTCCCAGGATCTCTGCAGCTCTGGTCCTTCTCACTTTTCTTCTCTGGATTCGGCCAACTTCTTCTTCTTCTGTAGAGCTGAAAACTTTTATCTAACAGACTCTTCCCTCCTTCCCTTTACCCTGTCCTAACTAAAAGATTTGAATAAATAAATATATATATATATATGGGCAAGCTTGTTGAATGTCTAATAGTGTTCACTTACTTAGTCACTGACTTTCATGCAATTCACACATGCTTAACATATGCTTTCTCACACTTTTTTTACTCTCTCATTCAGCCAACACCATTCTTACCTCATAGCATTTATATTCCTCTCTGACCACTAATTTAGCCTTTCTGTCCTCCCCGTGTCTCTTCCTATCTGTAATGAACCTCCCTTACTTCATACATTCTCCCTCAGATTTCTCCTAAAATAATATTACTTTTATGGAAAGAAACCTTCCATCTCTGTCTCTTTTCCAGTGTCCTCAACCTCTGTACTTATATACTAATCACTTTTTTCTTCACTTAAGCTCTATATAGGCTCTTTGTGTACTTTTAACTATTTACTTATTGTTACCAGAAGAGAAGACTTAGGAACATGTTTACTAAACTGCGGTAATGTCACTCGCGTTAGGTTCTGCGGTAAAGGTACAGATGCCCATATAAAGGCGTGGGCGGGACATCATTATGGCAAGCCGTGTCAGGTAACGCACAATATAAGGCACGTTAAAAGGCACCTTATTAGGCACAGTACAAGGCACGTGCCTTAACGTGCTTTGTACTGTGTCTAATAAGGTGCCTTGTAACGTGCCTTGTACTGTGCCTAATGAGGTGCCTTGTAATGTTCCTTGTACTGTGCCTAATAAGATGCCTTGTAACGTGCCTTGTACTGTGCCTAATAAGGTGCCTTGTAACGTGTCTTGCACTGTGCCTAAGTAGGAGCCTTATAACGCATTATAAGGATTGCTGGCAACTGTGGGCTGGCAGCATGGATCTGCAAAGATATGACTGTCACAGGCAAGCAAAATATCTGCCTTAGACAGGAGGGAACAACAAGGAATCAAACCCATGACCCCCGCCTAGAATGTCAGTGTACTAACCTGTAGGCTATACCTCTATGGCTTGTTGCATAGCAATGGCTGGGTACAGAAGGACTGCAGGTCACCGTACAAATGGTCTGCTCTGTGTGCCAGGATAGGGTAACCCCACCAGCACCCATGATGCATTGCACATGCAGAACAGTGGCCTACAGCTGACCACCAAATGGGGTCTGCACCTCTCCGGTACTGCAGCGTGGTAAGATGGACTGACAGTGCATGATACTGGCACAGAGTAGCTACAGACCATGCCATTGTGCAGGTTCCGTGTTCACCCTGAGGGATAGGATGGGCGCCCAGCACTAGGTCCACAGTACATGTGATGTAGAGATAGTTCCTGCTGCACATCCCCAGCACTACCAGTGTGTGATAGGTATTCCCAGCAGTGCAACTGAAGGTACATGTGTTCCAGCTGTGTTCTGCAGTCACATGTGGCTCTGTGGGACTAGACACCACCCAGATTAGTGCATACCCGGTGTTAAGGTCTGGCTGCCAAGGGTACCTGTTATCAGGGCAGTGGGGTGTCTAGACTCGCATGAGGGTTATGTAGCACTGCCACTATGGATCAAAGTGGTATGCACTGTATACCCCAAGGGGCCTCAATCACCCCTTTTGTAGATGAGGGTGTGGTGGGGCAGATGCCTGCACCCTGCAGAATGGTTGTAGTACCAGCAACGACAGTCCTGCTGGTGGATGACATCCCTCCAGGGCTGCTGGGCCAGTGCCATACTTGTGACCATTGCATACCAGCAGTGATGCTTGGGGTAGGCAAGGGAAGGCTCAACTGCCTCCCGTTTGCGTTTTTTGACCCAACTATTGATCAAGCTGTACCAGATGGTACCACACCGTATCTTCCCCAGAACTGACCAATGCTCTGTACCTTTCTAAATAGATTGTAAGCTCCAATGATCAGGACTCTGATGGACAGGGACTGTCTGTCTTTTGTGTTAGCCACCTCTGGTAAGTTAGCTGTGCAGAGCTGTGTGCATGGTGCTTTATAAATTAGTAGTAGTAGCCACGGTCTGCCATTCATCAACAGACAGCACAGTCAGACTGCACCTGCAGCATCCTACAAGGTGTTCCCACCATGCACAGGCGAACTGAAGACAGCCCACTAACCAGTCCATGCTCACAGAGGGACCCTGTGCACCCACAGATGGGATGCACAGCACAGACACCAAGCAGGTAGCTCCATGATTGGGCCCCAGAACCAGGAACACACAAGTATCACTAGAAACAAATAATGTGGGGCACTATGTGGGAACATAGACATGCCATGGTCACTGCTCGGTCAGAGTGAGAGTGACCCCCCCCCCCAGCATGACATGCTGTGGCCACCCTGTCCATGCAGGTGGTGGTTGAGCACTACAGTGTCCCAGCCATTGCCCTCCACCCTGTGCAGATGCATCCTGGCCAATCTGCCCTGTCTGGGCCATTCCAACAATACCTTGCTCCTCATTATGCACATTTGCAGGCTAACGCTGGCAGACACAAAACAATGGAGAGACATACACACAATCCCACAGCTATCTCAGCATTGTGCAGATATGGAGGTGGTTGAAAACCCTACCTGCCGCACTGGTCTTGATCACAGTGCCGACATTGCTAATCTGTGCAGGGGGTAGTAGTAGTGCTCTGGTGATAACTGTAGCTCTGTGCTGGGGCCAACAGCCTGACACTCCATGAAGCTGTGGATAGTGGAGCCCTTGTAAGTGGGTGTCCGTACCCCTGTGCACCGCTGCATTGGGGTTTGCCCATGTTCTTGTTGTGGCTGTATTGTGGGCTAAAACTATGGGGAGATGCTCTGCAGGATCCACAGATGGGACATGAACCTCTGCTCTTGGACATGCTGGCTGAGTGTGCTGCACCACACTGTTGCCACAGCAGCATAGTGGTCCCTGGGGCTACCCTTATGTTCCTCGGCCAGACCTCTTCTGTTCCACTGAACACCATGTACTGGTACAGGGCATGGCCTAGGTCCACTGCAGGTGAGTGCCACTGCTCCCTCCAGCACAATCACCCACCCCCTCTGCCATGCTGCCATGACCATATGCTGTTAGTGCCAGTGGTGCGCCATCCCAGGCCATCCAGGGGGCAGGTAGATGGCTGCATAAGGTGTGTGTTCTGGGGTAGGGGAGCCTACATAGATGTCCACGCTTCCCCCTGCACCACCTGTCACTGTTATGTGCCCCTTGGGGTACCTTCTGGGTAATGTCCCCTGGATGGGACACTGTGGGACACAGACTCATGGGCATGTTTGACCCTGGTCAGTTTCTGTCTTGCTGGTTTCCATTTTCTGCATTCCTATGTGCCACCTCGGCAACCGCCTAGTCCACCCTGTGCCCCAGTAGCCCTCACTGCATGTCCCGCCTGCAGCCTCCATGCCCCATTTGCGCCATCACCATAGTGGCCTTTCATACCTGGGCACTATGCTGCTGCTGCAAATGGAGCACTACTATCACCTTTCTTGGGCTCCCTGCCTATGCTGTACATTGCTGACACTTAAAGGTTTCTCTCTCCTGCAAATGTGCATCTAACGCCAGGTTTTCAGTTACGTTAAGATTCAGCCCTTCATTTCCCCGTGTTAGTGTGGAAGGGGCCTCTCCCCGCCCACTCCCCGCCCATTGACCCCCTTCTCTCCACCCTCTGCGGGACTTACCATGGCTGCCCATTATGTATTGTTAAGGCGTGTTAATGTTACGTAACGTTATGTTATGACGCGTTAATGTTACATAATGTGTCTTAACGTAGCTGCTGCTACGTTACCACAGTTTAGTAAACATACCCCTTAAATCCTCTTCTTCTAATTAATTAATCTCCCTTTAAATTCTATCTAATGTTTCTAAACCTTGCTCTCACTTTCCTTACCTTTCCTCCTATGAAAGGAGTCTTTGGGATATGTTTACTAAAGGGTGTTAAGATAGCAGGTGTTAATGGCAGCAATAAGGGGTTTTACATTTGAAAAGACTCTGGGAGGGTAGGAGGCATTCCGGCAGTAAGGGCGCAGTAGGCCATTTAACGTGCATTAACAGGACATCGGCGTTAAGGTGCCAAGCGTGCACCTTAATGCCCGAAAACAACTGTCACTGTATCGCTGGATAAGGAAGCCCCAGTGAAAGCCAATGTAAAAGTGATGGATGGAAGCACAGGTGGGAGCTAATGGACCAGACAGATCAGTGGGCATCCTACTTGGCAGTCGGTAAGTTGGACAAGCATGTGGGAGGCAGCTGTACCGATGAATTTGGGGGGTGCCCACATTAAAAGTCATAGGGGGATGTTTACTACACTGCGCTAAAGGAACAAGTGTTCCGTTAATGCACGCTGATGTGCTATTAGCGCGCGTTAATGCCTTTTTAGCGCACACTAATGGCATTGGCAGCATAAAGCGTCCTATGGGCAGAGAGGAGGCGGAGAGTAGGGGTCAATGGGTGGGGGGGTGGGTGGGAACAAGGCCCAGATCCCTTAACTGTGTCTTCTTAACACCAGGAACCTTACCACATATCAAAACCTGTCGGTAAGGGTGCATTATGAGGAGAGAGAGCCTATTTTAATGTCTGCAATGTGCTGCGCAAACAGGTGAGCCCAAGAAACTGATAGTAGTGCTCCATTAGCAGCAACAGCATAGTGCCCAAATATGAAAGGACACTATGTTGATGGTACAAATGAGGTAAAGGAGGGTGCATGTGGATCATGCAGTGGGGGCTGCTGGTGCACATGGTAGATCAGGCAGTTGCCTTGGTAGCACATAAGCACATAGGATCTGAAAATATGCCAGACTGTGTCAGACCAAGGTCCATCGTGCCCAGTATCCTGTGTCCAACAGTGGCCTAATCTAGGTCACTGGTACCTAGCAGTTTCCCCAAAAGACACACAGGATCCACAATGCTTGTAAAGGGACAAACAGTGCATATCCAGGGTCCGCTTTAACAATGGTTTATGGATTCTCCCCAGGAACCTGTCCATACACTTTTTAAACCCTGCTACACTAACAGCCTTCACTACATCCTCCGGTAATGAATTGCAGAGTTTGATAATGCGTTGATGAAAAAATATCTTCACCTAGTAGTTCTAAATGGGTTACACTGTAGCTGCATTGCATGTCCCCTAGTCTTTCTACATTCTGATGGCATAAACAATAGACCTACATTTACCCGTTCCACTCCAGGCAATAATTTCTAGACTTCTAACATAACACCCTTCAGTTGTCTCTTTTCCAGGTTGAAGAGACATAATATTGACAGGCGGTGATGGGGTCCCTGGAGAGGCAGATGATTATGGGGGGATGAGTGGTCATCCGTGTTTGACTCCACCCCCCTCCCCCTCCAGACCCTGCATCCATCTATCCTCATGTTGACTGGACTGGGGCTGCACACCACCAACACTGACAACACATGGGCATAGGGGGGGTGTTGGCAGAGGGGGCAGCGGCACCCGCCTGCAGCAGACCAAAGCCATGCCCTGATCCAGTGTGCCATACGCAGTACAACATGTGCCAAGGTCCAGCTGATGGGAAGCATGTCAGCCTCAGGGGCTGTTGTAACACTGTGGTACACTACACACAGTTGGTGTGGATGGGTAGAAGAAAGTCACAGGTTCAGGTCCTGGCTGTGGATCATGCAGTGCATGTCCCTGTGGCTACATTTTTATTCCACAGTGTAGGTACAACATCAATATGTGCAACCCCCAATGAACCGGCGAACAAGGGTACAAACACCCACACAGACAGCTCCACTATCCTCAGCTGGATGGAGAGTCAGGCAGACAGCACCAGCACACTGAGCGGCCATTAACATTAGAGCAAATTACTAGCCCTTGCACAATGGGTACACCTTAACAATGCCGGAGCTGAGATTGGAACCAGAGTGGCAGGCAGAAATGCCAACCATCCCCATTTTGCACAGTGCGTCGATATGAGTGTTTGTGTGTGTGTGTGTATGTCTATCCATTGTTTTGTGGCTTTCTACTCCTCACTGAGCCTGGCAGTGTCTAAGCTGTTTCCAGAGTTAATCTGCAAATGTTCATTATGAGGAGCAAAGTATTGTGGGTATGGCCCGAACAGGGCGGATTGGCCAGGATGTGTCTGCTTCGGGGGTAGGGCAATGGCTGGGACATTGTAGTGCCTGACTGCCACCTGCATGGAGCAGGTGGCCACATCATGTCGTGCTGGGAGGACACTCTCACTCTGACCAAGCAGTGACCATGGCATGGCTATGTATTCACATAGTGCTTATATAGTATTTGCTTCTAGTAGTATGGGTGTGCTTCCTGTCTTGGGGGGGCCTGATCACTGAACCAACTGCTGGGTGTCTGTTCTGTTTATCCCAAGCCTGGTTGCACCTGGCTGCTGTGTGCATATGCAATGCATAGTGGCTAATGGACTGTCTTCAACTAATATGTACATGGCTGGGGTACCCAGTGATGGGCAGTAGGTACTTGCTGTGGGTGAATGTTAGTTCAAGGTGGTTGGGAAGTAAGGTGTTCCAGGCCTACTCCCAGTATTGTTAGCAGGGCTAGCAGGAGCCTTTTCCCCTGGTAGTTAGTAGCCATGACATCAGCATTGTAACACTTGGTATTGCAATGCATTGCTTTATGGCCTGTGAATCTGAGAGAGCATGTTGATATTTCTCTTTCTAATCTGTGATTACTTGTTCAGTATTTGGCAACAGTCTGTATTGCTTGTGATGGAGGCACAGAATTCTTAATGTGGAGTTTCTATGTAGAAATCTGTAGTAGTCTCACTTGTTCTGTGTTACCAGTAGTAGGTGTATTGGTGTTCTAGGACCCAATATAATGTTGTACTGGTTACCTACTCATGGGTAAGGTTCATGGTATGTGACTCAGAGGAATTAGTGCTACTATGGTTGGCAGTTTGCTACATGAGCATTCCTTGGGAATTTTTTTTTCAGGTTTGTATTATTTAACAACATGCATAGCAAAGGAGAGATTTATGTTGCTGTTATTCAGATTTTCAAATTATCTGAGTAACTTTGGTATGATCCTGATCTGCTTAGTCTTCTATGGGGTATGTTTACTAAACTGTGGTAAAGTTACCAGCGGTAAGTGCAGCGTTAACGTACCTGAAGCCATATAAGGCAGTGGACAGGTAGAGGGCGTTCCGGCGTAAAGGGAACAATGGAATGTTAATGTGCGTTAAAGGGTGCCTTGGCCGTTTAACGCAAGTTAATGGGACATTGCACTTTAAGAGGACAAAGCGCCCTAACATAAGGCGCCTTAACTCAAGGCACCTTAAGGGCTGTAAGGTGCCTTAAGTTAGGGTGCCGTAAAGCCCTTAGGGCGCCTTGAGGTAAGGTGCCTTAACCTAAGGTGCCTTAAGTTAAGGCACCTTATAAGGCACCTTAAGTTAAGGTGCCCTAAGGATGTTAAAGTGCCTTAGGTTAAGGCACCTTAGGTTAAGGCACCTTATAAGGCACCTTAGGTTAAGGTACCTTATAAGGCGCCTTAGGTTAAGGTGCCCTAAGGATGTTAAGGTGCCTTTAATTAAGGTGCCCTAAGGGCTGTAAGGTGCTTCAAGTTGACAAACATGAACTGTAAGGCATAAAAACAGATGTAACCCTAACAATGGATAGAGCACCAAGGAAAGATAATGAACAAGTGATGGGAGGAAGGAGAGGTGAGAGCTGATGGACCTGCCATATCTGCGGGCATCCAATGTGGCTGCCAGTAAAGTGGACAAACATGTTTGAGGTAGCTGTACCGATACACAGGGTGTTGGCAATGTAAGGTGCTGCAAAGAAAGTGGGTGGCAGAGGATGGCAATTTGTGTCCCCCAGTGGAGGCAGAGGTGGCAGGATATTTGCAATGATAGGAGGACAGAGGAGTAGTGGTGCCAAGCAGATCAGGCACAGGCGAGGCAAGCACGAAGAGCCACAATGCTGAAAAGGGTATCAGTGCAGGACATAGGGTAGCAGCCTGCTCAAGAAGACAGAACTCTACACAGCTGACAGAGGAAGATAAATGGGCTGAAGGATGGTTGGCAACTGAGGTGAGGGTGTTATGGGCTGGCAACACAGATCTGCAGAGATGTGACAGCATGAAAATGATTTGAGTAGGACAGACATCAAAAAAATGAGAACAAGGAGGAATTGAACCCATGATCCCCTGTCTAGGGAGTATTGACCAGTAGACTACACCTCCATGGTTCTTAGAACAGTAATGGCTGGATACTGAAGACTGCAGGTCACCACACAAAATGTCAGCTGTGTGTTCCAGGATAGGGTAGCCCCACCAGTACCCATGATGCAATGCACATACAGAACAGCAGTCTACAGCTGATCACCAAATGGTATGATGCACCTCAGCTTGGTATGATGAACTGACAGTGTGTGATACTGGAACAGAGCAGCTACAGACCATGCCACTGCACAGGTTCTGTGTTCACCTTGAGGGTGAGGATGGGCGTCCAGCATCAGGTTCACAGTACCTGTAGTGCTAAAGATAGGCTCTGCTGCAGTTCCATGTTGTTACCTGTGTGTGGCAAGTGCTTGCAGTGGAACCTAGTGTCACTCTGTGTTTGTCTGTATGACCCAATCACATTTAACCCTGGTGGACTGTTATCCACCCAGAATAGTGCATACCCAGTGTTGCAATGTTGCTGCCATAGCTACCTATTATCAGGGCAGAGGGGGTGTTAAGACTCACATGAGGTACATGTAGCAATGCCTAATATACTGCTCTCTCCAGGGTCAAAGTGGTTTGCAACATATGTCCATTGTCCTCAAATAAACCTTTTTGTAATTGAGGCAGTAGAGGGACATGTGGCACAGGCAGGAAGAATAGCAGTGCAACCAGCAACCCCAGTCCCCCTGGCTGGAGGCAGTAATCCAGGGGGTTTAAACCAGATCTGTACCTGGTACTAGGTCACCTACAGACCAGCAGCAATGCTGGGAACACACCTGGAAAACCTCAGCTGCCACCCACCAAGGTCTGACATTCACCAGCAGAAGGAACAGTCAGACTGTACCTGCTGCACCCCACCAGATTTTCCAGCCATGCAGACAGCCCATATTGCATGTTCCCAGAAGACCTATGTGCACCCAGAGTTGTAATATACCTCACAAACACCCAGCAGGTGTCTCAGTGCCCCAGAAAAGGGAGCACACCAATATCACTAGAGACAAACACTACATAGCACTATGTGGGAACATAGCCATGCCATGGTCACTGCCCGGTCAAAGTGAGAGTGTTCTCCCAGTGTGACATGCTGTGGCCACCCTGTCCATGCAGGTGGTGGTGGGGCACTATGATGTCCCAGCCATTGCCCTACCCCCGATGCAGACACATCCTGCCCAATCCGCCCTGTCCAGGCCATATCCACAATACCTTGCTCCTCAATATACACATTTGAAGGCTAACGCTGGCAACAGTGTACGTATTGTTTGCCCAGTGGAGGGTATGAAGCCACAAAACAATGGATAGACATACACACACCTACTCCTATTGCAGAATTGTGCAAAGATAGGGGTGGTTGGCAACCCTGCCCGCCACACTGGTCCCAATCACAGTGCAGGCATTGCTAAGGTGTGCTGGAGCTAGTAGTAGTGCTCTGGTGATAACTGCTGCTCTGTGCCGGTGCCAACGGCCTGCCTCTCCATGAAGCTTTGGATAGTGGGGCCTGTGTGTGTGGGTGTTTGTACTCCTGATGGCAGAAGCTTTGGGGATTGCACATATTGATGTTGTATCTGCAATGTAGGGTAAAATGTAGGGACATGCTCTGCAAGATCCACAACTGGGACCTGAGCCTGTGACCTTCTGCTCCAAGGCACACTAGCTTTGTGTACTGCACCACACTGTTGCCACTGACACAGAGCTGTCCCTGGGGCTACCTTTGCTGTTCATCAGACAGACCTTGTTTGTTTCACTGCACACCACACACTGGAATAGGTTATGGCCTTGGTCCGGTGCAGGCGGGTGCCACTGCCCCCTCTGCCACCAACACCTCCTCCCTGCCATGCTGACATGCCCATATACTGTCGGTGCTGGTAGTGTAAAGTCCCAGGCCATCCAATGTGCAGATAGGCAGGTGCCTAGGGTTCAGGCTCTGGGGTGCGGAGGCATACTTGGATATCCACACATCCCCCCATCACTGCCTGCCAATGTTATATCCCTTCCACATGGGGGAGAGATGAAGAGATGACTGGGGGGTGTCAAGTTGGTGATCTAGCAACTATTGGCTAGGGTGGACCTGGTAAATGTAGATAGATTGTGTTATGCCAGCAGACTGTGGCTAGGGCATGCAATGCAGGTACATTTTATACAATATGGACTACTGGGTGTATACATGTTTCAGACAATGTGTGGTCACACCCTGCACTGCCTTACCAGGGGCTGTAGTAAAGGGTGTTCATTTAGCTGGGTTTACGAACAATTTGGGACGTATCCTGGGGAGGGTACGTGGACCCTTGTTAGAGTGGGATCCAGATGTGCACTGCTTGCCCCATTACAGGCATTGTGGTTCCTGTGTGATGTTTGGGGCACCTGCAGGGTACGTGCCCCCTGGATGGGACACTGTGGAACACAGACTACTGGGAATGTTTGACCTTGGGCAGCCACTGTATTGCTGTTTTCCAGTTTCTGTGTTCCTATGTGCCACCTAGGCAACTTCCCTGTGCCCCACTGCATGTCCCGCCTGCAGCCCCCTTTGCCCCATTTGCACCTTTCATACTTGAGCACTATGCTGTTGCTGCAAATGGAGCACTACTATCACTTTACTTGGGCTCCCTGTCTGTTCTCTACATTGATGACATCTAAATGGTCTCTCTCTCCTGCAAATGTGCATTTACCAACAGGTTTTCACTGGCGGTAATGTCCCAGCGTTAATGTTTCAGCACTAGTGCAGCAGGGGCCTCTCCCCGCCCACTCCCCGTCCATTGACCCCTTCTCTCCGCCTTCTCTCAACCCTCTGGGACAGTTACCGCTGCCGGTAACGTTACCATGCATTAATGTTACATCATGTAACATCGCCGCTTAGTAAACATACCCCTAGGTGTTTCCTTACCATTTTCCTAGATGTATCCTTGTCTTCAGCTGTTGTGTCATCTGACTGGACTAGACTGTAAGCTCTAATGTGCAGGAACCATCTTTTACATGTCTTTACAGCGCTGCGCACACCTTGTTGTGCTATACAAATGATCAGTAGTAGTAGTTGCATGGTGACTTATATGGAGAAATGCTCTGATTCCGGTCTGTACCTGTTGTTGGGGAAGGAGTGTTAGGGCGCAAAATGGGCGCAAAATGTCCACACAGACACAGCAAAGATAGAAAAGAGTGTGTTTAGATTTACAGATTCAAATTTGTGAACTTGGGAATGTGAATATGCAGCATCTAGCTTTATCTTTTGCAGAAATTTGCATAAAGTAGTATATATTGTGCACTCATCTCAGGAATCCTTTTCTCTGACTTGTTTGCACTGGCAAAGAGACTTCTTGTAGTTTTCAGACTGTGGCAAATATGTGAGGGTTCTGATGCATTTGTAGTGCTTCTTCTAGTTACTTGTAAATCAGACAAATCCTTCCTCCTCTGGAAATTGGAGGAGCTTGTGAGTGAAGAAAAGTCCTGTGCCTCAGTATACCCTGAAATTGAGGACAGGAGGTGGTTTTAGTCCACGGAGATTGGGCTGGCTTGTAAAGGGGTAGGGGGCAAGTACAGCAGGAGAGAGACAGATTGGATGGGGCAGGGTATGGGGGCATGAGAGAGAGAGGGAAGGGGCTTATGAGAGAGAGATAGGATGTGGGGTATAAAATAGGAGTGCAGAGGCATGAGGGAGAGGGAGTGCAGGGAATATAAGAGAGTATTTCATTTTTTGTCTAGGTATGAAGCAGAGTTTTTCCACTGCCAGTTACAATGTCATCAAAAAAGAAACTCTCAGGTTGCAAAATCAGGAAAAGGAAGGCAACTAAAGAACAAGACATCCAGAGGCAAGCTGAAGCACTTTATCATTACATGAAATGATTGAAAGTGCCCGCTGATCACCCTCAGGCAGAAGACCTACCAAGTACAAGTACTGCTGGAGCAAGTCCAATGGAGAAGCTAATAGAGAACCAAGCATCAGAGACTTCCGCTTCATTTACTGTCCCTGATTATGATGAAGATTTCTCAAGAGGAACATCAGTGAGTATGGAAGAGCAAAGTGAGCAGCCATGTGCTTTAGAAACCTTTGTGAAAGAGCATCTTAGAACAAAGGAACCATCTGCTGCATCAACTTCAGACTCATTGGCACTTGAACCAGCAGAGCCATCAAAGTGGCCAAAACTCACTGACAAAATAAGAATTCTTCTCACAGAATCAGGACCTGTTCAAGAGAGGCATTCTGTATCCTGCAAATTTAAGTGGATGCAAGTTCAGTGACACATTTATAATAGAAAAATGGGAAATGGTCAACTACTGCCAAGGCTGTGGTTAGTGTACTCAGTTTCTGCAGACTGCGTGTTCTGTTTCTGCTGCAAACTATTTTCACCACTGGAACCAAGTGAATCACTCAGCAGATTTGCATCAACTGTCTACAATAACTGGAGGAGTACATCCAAGGCACTGCATACACATGAAACAAATCTCTGCCATATTAAGAGTATGAAAATGTGGGTCGACTTCAGTAAGGATCTCAAAAACTGGACTACAATTGACTCATAAAATCAAAGGTTGTGTGAACTAGAGTGAAAACATTGGACAGATGTGACTGCAAGGCTCATTGAAATAATTAAATTTCTTGGATCTCAATGTATGGCTCTGCGAGGCTCATCAGACAAGCTTTTTGAAAGAAACGACGACAACTTTCTGAAACTGGTAGAACTATTCGGGAAGTTTGATACTGTCATGGCAACACACAGAGAGAAGACAGAAAACCAAATACCATTATTTGAGCAAAGACATACAAAATGAAATTATTGTAATCTTGGGCAAAGCCATCACTGAAAACATCTTGTCCTCAGTCAAGAAAGCAAAATACTATTCTATAATATTGGACTGCACTGCAGATGTCAGTCACGCTGAGCAGATGACTCTTATTCATTTTGTTTCCTGCAAAGATGGCACTGTAGACATTGAAGAACATTTCCTAAGCTTCCTGGATGTGCATGACTTAACTGGAGAAGGTTTATGTGGCGCTGTCATCAATCAACTACACACCTGGAATCTTGATATTGGTGATACGAGGGGCCAAGGTTACGCCAACGGTGCCAACATGAAAGGGAAAAGAAATGGGCTACAGCAGCTGATTTTAAATATAAGAACATAAGAACATAAGATATGCCATACTGGGTCAGACCAAGGTCCATCAAGCCCAGTATTCTGTTTCCAACAGTGGCCAATCTAGGTCATATGTACCTAGCAGTTTCCCCAAAAGACACAGGTTCTGCAATGCTTGTACTGGGTCAAGCAAGCCCTTGTGCTTTCTACGTACCATGTGGTGCTCACAGACTTAATTTAGAAGTAAATTATGTTGCCAAAGTAAATCACGAGACAATTGGCTTCTTTGGAACAATTCAAGAGCTATATAAATTCTTCTCATCATCAATGAAGCATTGGGCAGTTCTCAAGAAGCACATTACCTCTCTGACAATGAAACCTCTTTCAGAAACTCATTGGGAAAGTCGCATTGAGATACTTAGCAATGATAAGCATGAGAGTGAATCTAAGTATGAAGCACATGTTTTGAGCACCAAGTTAAAGGATTTCCAATTCCTGTGCTCCCTCATCTTGTGGCATGACCTCTTGAATCACATCAGATGCATCAGTAAGATCCAAAGAGTACTGGTGAAAACGTTGTCACCACATTGACAGCTATTGGGAATTTGAAAGCCTTTATTTTGATTACTGTACTGATTCCAGTTATCAGTCATTGCTTAAATCTGCTTGGCTTCTTTGCCAAGAAGTTGAGGGGGAATCAGAGTTCAAAGCGACTGCTCAAATCCGTCAGAGGAAAAGGACTAAACAGTTTCAATATGAACAAGAAGACGAATCACCACAAACACATGAAGATAAATTTTGTGTAAACTTCTTTTTTACAATTTTGGATACTGCAGTGACATCCCTCAATGAAGGATTTGAGCAATTAGAGCAATACAACAACCAATTTGAATTATTATACACCATAAATAGACTTGCTGAAACTGACCACGAAAAACTCCAACGGTATTGCAATGATTTGCAATTTCATTTTATCAGACGGTGATAAAAAAGACATCAATGTAACTGAACTATATGATGAACTCTGTGCCTTTAATGATCTCTTTAAATCTGAATTATGCCTGTTCCATAACCCCTAAAAAATTCTTAATCCATTCAAACAACCTCTCCTCATTCCCAAATTTGAGCATTGCCCTAAGAATATTGCTGACAATTCCTGTTAGTGTGGCAAGTGGCGAGCAATCATTAGACTAAAAAAATTTGCGATCCAGCATTTCTCTAGAAAAGCTTGTAAACCTTGCCATGGTTGCCATTGGGAGTGATATATGTACCCAGTTAGACATCACTGAGTTAACTGCTAATTTTGTTAACATGAAAGTGGTTGTAATTTCACTGATGATTCTTGTCAGCATGGCAAGTGGCACATGTCTGTTTTCATAACTGAAAATAAAAGAATTTATTTGAGATTAGGACTTTCTTAAGAATGGCTTGTAAATCTTGCCATGTTGCTATTGACAGGCATGTGTTAGACATCAGTGAACTAATTGCTAAATGGTTGTAACATTTGTGCAACCTCCTTTTTTTATTAAATACATTGATTTTGTTTGCTGATCACATTAAATGTTAAGAGTATCACAGCCTGTTCATATGATACTAAGTACTGTTCATTACTTACTTTTAATCTAGCTATGCACTTGTCCCTTCATTGCGGTTTTCTTATAATATATAATTTGAAGGAGAAATATTACCATGTGAAAAGAGTTTGCAAAGTAGTTTTGGATAAAAGAGGGGTGGAGGATAGCAAACTATAGTAATGAGGGAGGGGGGCGCTGATCTATAGGTTGCAGGGGGGTTCCAGGAACCCTAGCACTGGCCCTGCCTCACGGAAAGGGTGTATTTTGAGGAGAGAGAGCCTATTTTAATGTCTGCAATATGATGCACAGACTGGGGAGCCCAAGTTAGTGATATTTGTTCTCCATTAGCAGCAACAGCATAGTGCCCAAATATGAAAGGGCACTATGTTGATGGTGCAAATCAGGCAAAGGAGGTGGCATGTGGGTCATGCAGTGGGAGTTTCTAGTGCACAAGGCAGACCAGGAAGCTGCCCAGGTGGCACATAAGAACATAAGATCATAAAATATGCACTGTGTCAGTCCAAGGTCCATCATGCCCAGTATCCTGTGTCTAACAGTGGCCAATCTAGATCACAAGTACCTAGCAGATTTCCCAAAAGACACACAGGTTCCACAGTGCTTGTATTGGGGCAAGCAGTGGATATCCTGGGTCTTTTTTAATAATGGTTTATGGACCTTTCCCCAGGAATCTGTCCAAACCTTTTTTAAACCCAGCTACACTCCGGTAATGAATGCCAGAGTTTGATTGTGCGTTGATTGAAAAAAATATTTTCTCTTATTAGTCTTAAATGGTTAATCTGTAGCCTCATTGCATGTCCCTAGTCTTTCTATATTTTGATGTTGTAAAAAATCGATCTATGTTTACCTTTCCACTCCAGTAATCAATTTACAGACTTTTATCATATCTTCCCTCAGCTGTCTCTTCCCAAGTTAAAGAGCCCCAACCTTTTTAGTGTCTCCTCATAGGGGTATCCTGCCCTCTGAATTGCCATCTGTGATGTCTGCCATGATCCCACAGTGACAATGATGGCACACAGCCATGCTGCTGCTGCCAAAAGAAGATGTGCCATGTGGGGCAGTCCAAGGGTCCTGGCACCCCAGGGATACTGCAGATTATCATAAAGTGGAAGTTTATTCCTGGATGTATTCGCATCCACCTCCTAAAGAAAAACATGTCACTTTTGAAGAAACGTCAGATGAGTCTTCTGATCTCTCTGATAGGGAATCTTTTTTAGAGAGGGGCAACAGAACTCCCCGGGGTCGCAGTTGGCAATGGGGAGGCCCCAGGAATCGGAGATGGTCTCAAATAGCAGCCAATTAGCTGAGGTGGTTCAGGATGAGAGCAGGGATGTTAATACAATTATGACAACCTCAAAAGGTCTGGTATTTAATTTATCGCATCAATCATTGAGACCGTAATTACGGTATTAAACCGGGGTTTATAGTTTGTTCCTACCACCTCGGTTGATGATTTTGCGGTACAGGTTAGTGTGCAGAGATTTTTACGTAAATTGCGGATAAAGTTATATTTTTCTATGCAGTCTGATTCGATGCAATCACCGAAGGTACACTTTTTCACCCCAAATCTTTTTGGGTTCCTCCTGGGACTATAGATCAGAGTATTGTAGCTTTTGAAAGGATAATTCTTGAGGGTCTAAGATCCTTACCGAAACCATGTGTGAAACATAATTTATCTAGACAGGAGTGGTTGGCATTGAAATCCTTACAGGCAGATTTTTCTCTGGTGATTAAACCAGCTGATAAAGGTAGTGGGATAGTAGTGTTGGACAAGGATATGTATGATCAAGAAGTTATGCTACAATTGACTAATAGGAAGTTCTATTGTCCATTGCAGGGGGACCTTACACAGGCCATACAATCTGAAATATTGGAGGTTTTTAGAGGGGGCTTTGTTACAGGGTTTAATTATGGAACAATTAATGCATTTTTTGTATGTTCAATGTCCTCGTATTCCAACATTTTACGTGGTGCCAAAGATACATAAATCTTTATCTCAACCTCCTGGTCGTCCGATTGTTTCTGGTATTGGTTCGATTTTAGAACCATTATCACAATATTTGGACTCGTTTTTGCGTCCGTTGGTATGACAAGCTTTTTCACATATTAATGACTCTGGAGATGTTTTGACTTATTTGGACACATGGCAATCTGAGGAGGGATTGTATGTATTAGTTACCATGGACATTACAGCATTATATACCAACATACCCCAGGATAGGGGGTTAGAGGTAGCTATGCATTATTTAGGTTTACATTTATCATCGGCGAGGAATGGATTTTTCCGTGATTTGTTAAGTATGATCTTATGTAGGAACTATTTTGAATTTCAGGGGTGTTCTTTCCATCAGGTTGAGGGAGTTTCCATGGGTGCTACCATTGCGCCTTCAGTTGCAGGGTTATATGTACGGTTTTTTGAGGAAGAAATCGTTTTGAAATCCTCATTTTGGCCTTCTGTGGTAAAATGGGTGAGATTCATAGATGATATCATTGTCATTTGGAAAGGCTCTGAGGGAGATTTACATGTATTTTTGGATTGGTTAAATATTCAAGATTCTCATTTACAATTTATTCCGGAGATTTCACGTCCGTCCGTCCATTTTCTTGATATTTGTATAAATTTTGATGGATTTATATTAGCCACTTCTATTTATATGAAACCCAAGGAGAGAAATAGTTTATTGGAGTATAAGAGTTTCCATCCAAGACATATTAGGAATAACATTCCAGTGGGACAATTTTTACATTTGCGCAAATTATGCTCTTTACGTGAAGAATTTGTTTCACAATCAAGTATCATGAAACATAAATTCCTTAATCGTCGTTATCCTCCTCAGATAATTTACAGGGCACATAAGGGGGCATTTCATGTTCATCGAGAATGGTTCTCTTTTGGCACTCATAAGACGTCTGCACCAGCATTAACTTGTGTATTACCATTTTCATCTCAAGCAGCACATGTAAGAGATTTAGGGGTATGTTTACTAAACCGTCTTAACGTAGCAGCGCCAACGTTATCACACGATACATAAAGTTATCACGCGATAATGTAACATTATCGTGCGATAACGTCACGTATCACGCGATAACGTCGGCAGCAGCATTAAGGCATACTAACGCTGTGAAAGTCGGGTCTGAAGGGTGGAGTAAGGCTCCCCAGAGGGTGGAGAGTGGGGTCAATGGGCGGAGAGTGGGCGGGGAGGGCTCCATGCACACTAACGCCATGAAATGAAGGTCTGAAAATTAGTGCCAGTGAAAACCTCATGCTAGAGGCACATTTGCAGGAGAGAGAAACCATTTCAGTTAGCAATGTACAGAAAAGGCAGGGAAACCCAGAGAAGTGATAGTTGTGATACATGTGCAGGAACCAAAAAGGCAAATAAACATATAAAATGACTAAAACCACATTTGAAATCCCAATAATAATAATATGTGAATAACTGTAGATAGTTACCCCTGTTCTTCCAAGTTTCAAATCCTGTTAAATGTAAAATACACTACAGTTACCCTGTATGTATATATTTGTTCAATGTAAACCGCGCTGATGGTAAAAGCGCGGTATATAAGAAATGTTAAATAAATAAATAACCAAGCTGGCCAATAGTGATATTAATGATAAACATAAAGAAACACTACTAACAAAGCGTAAAAAGTAAGATATCATGTTTGGAAGGGTCTATGCTCTGTCCCACTACAAAGTGAGTGATCCCACATTGAAATAGCGGTGATCAGGGTTTTTGTCGTTTATATTGGGCAGGTTTGTTATGGCGTGCACATGTGCAGCAACAGCAGAGTGGGCATGTAGGAAAGGGCAACTTGTCAGACGGCTGCCTGGGTGAGAATGTTCACAGTCTTGGCAAAGGCATATATCAATATGATTTGCAAGGGATTGTGGGAAATGCAGTCCATTCACACCAGACACAGCTGCTCACAATAATTAGTTGTGCTTGAGTGTAAAGCCAATAAGATATTTATTTATGGGGTTATTTCTCCCAACACAGATATGCTTGGTAGCACATAAAACAGGATACTTGCTTTCAGTGTTAAATTTAGAAAACAAAATCAGGAAAACAACAGTTGAACTTGTCAGGCAATCAAAACAAAAGAATAAAGACCGGGTTGGTAACAAACTGGTCTTTTCTGTAGGCTTTAGCTAATATTTTCTTAGCAGTGTTTCAAACAACAAGCAAAACCCACAAAGAAGGGAAAAACTGTTCTTTTCAGGTTAACTTCTTATATCTTCACACATAGACTCAGAAGTGATTCCCTCAGAGCTCACAAGCAATTAGGTAAGGCTCAATTGCTAGCAGTTACCCGGCTGAAACCCCTTAGCTGGCTTGCTTTCTACTGCGTGGCCCAAAATCCTACTCAGGAGCTTTTCTGAGTAGATTAAAGAACAAGTTTGTATTTCTTTGTGATGGTTGCTGTACTTTGTAACAGTAAATTACCAAAGGAGTTTAGACAGAGAGCAATCCATATATTCACAGCCTGTATCTAAGACCGCTCCTTCCCCTTCTTCAACAATCATGGGTTCAATATCATGGATTGGCACAGAGGAATTTCTCAATGTAGCACTCTCAGGAGAATACTTGTTTCCCTGCTGTCTTTCAAGGTTATAGCTAGGGCATAGATCAGTGTTCATACCTGAGCTTCCATTGCTGTTAGAGTTCCTCTCTAAATAGCCTGGCCAGTATGTAGTCCAGTTCTTATGTCCAGCCTTCCAATCCAGATCCCTGGACACTGGATCTCTCTTCACATACCTTCTGGCACGGGTCCTAGGGTCCCTTCCACGTGCAGCCGTCTCCCTCACAGGTACCGTCTTGAGATTCCTAGCTCTGCAGCACCATTCCTCTGGCTTTCCCCAGTCCAATGGTGTATGCTAGCCTTTTGAATGTCTCCCAGTATACGTACTGCTCTGGACTCCTTTAGGCCTCCCAAATGCTTTCCTCTTCTTTCTTCCAAAGGGTTTCTTGCCCTCTCTGTCCGTCCGCACTGGCTTCTGCTTCTGATGATCCTCCAGATGATGAAGATATCCAAGCTGAGGATCTCCAAGCTGAATCTGAGGATGAGGATAATTCTCTGTAGAATAAACTCTACCTTTATTCTGCTTTGATGAGTGCTCCACCCTAGCACAGCGCAGCTGTGCTGAATCGGGCCCTGCCCTTTGAGATGAGTGCTTAGGGATTACCTCATAGCCCTCCTGATTGAACACACGTTTCCCCACTTCAGCTCCTCTAATGGCTGTTGGAAACCTGGTGCATTCTTGGACTGGTAGTCTTTTATGGAAATATTCTGTTTTCTCATTTCTACCAGAACTGACAGGTTGCTTGTTCAGAGTCACTTCACCTTTTCTATAGCTCCTTCCTGAGCTATGATAAGCTTCCTTATCACAAACTGTACTGATGCTGTAAATGGGATACAGGGGGCTGCAGGCGTCACATGCTGTGGTCCACCTGGGGCACAGTGCGGACTAGGCAGATGCCTAGGTGACACATAGGAATGCCGAAACTGTAAAGCAGCAAGACAGCAACTGACGAGGGTCCAACATGGGCACGAGTGTGTGGCCCACAGTGTCACAGGGAATATTACCCAGCAGGTACCCCCAAGGGCACATAACATTGGCAAGTGGTGCCGGGGGGGAAGCGCGCATGTCCATGTAGGCACCCCTACCTGACAACCCACACCATAGGCAGCTGCCTACCGGCACACTGGATGGCCTGGGACTGCGCACCACCAGCACCACCAGCATAAGGGCATGTCAGCATGGTGGCGGAGGGATGCTGGTGGTGGAGGGGGCAGTGGCATCTTCCCACAGCAGACCACGGCCAAGCCTCGGTTAGGTGAGTGCCATGCATTGCATCAGGCAAGGTCTGTCTGACGAACAGTCATGGTATCCCCAGGGAATGATCTGCCCCTGTGGCAACAGTTTGGTGCAGCACACACAGCAAGTGTGGTCAGGAGCAGAAGGTCACAAGTTCAAGTCCCAGCAGTGGCTTCTGCCAACCTTGTCCCCATATTTTGCCCAGTACTAAACTGTGGTAATAAAGACGGAACCTTTATTGCAGATAAAATAAACATGCCTGAAACGCCTATTTTTTACCCTACAGAGCACAGACACCATAAAAATGTGCAATCCCTAGAGCAGAGTTTCCCAACTGTAGTCCTGGAGGGCAAAACACCATTCAGGTTTCATGCTGTCCCTAATAAATATGCCTGTGCTGCATTTGTATGCTCTTCCCCCATTGTATGCAAATGTATCTCATGCATATTCATTAGGGACAGCATGAAAACCTGAACAGTGTTTGGCCCACCAGGAATGGACTTGGGAAACTCAGCCCTAGAGCAGTGGCCAACAGGGGTACAAACACCCATACTTACAGGCTCCACTATCCAACACCTCATGAAGAGTCAGGCTGTTGGGCCCTGCGCGGAGCAGCATCTCCCAATACTGGCACTTGCATACCTTAGCAATGCCGTCCTAAACTTGGAAACACATTCCACATATATCAAAAGGTTGCTATGATTAATGTCAGATAACAAATCCTAAGTTAAACACGATTTGTTTATAGAGATTCATCATAGCAACCTTTCTGATATCTGTGGAGTGTGTTTCAGTTATTTATTCTGACAGTGTTTACCACCCCGTACCATACCATTGCATACCATAGCAATGCCTGCACTGTGCCCAGGACTGGTGTGGCGGCCAGGGCTGTCACAAACCTCTATATTTGCACAATGCTGGCATAGGTGTGGGAGTGTGTGTCTGTCTATCCAGTGTGTTGTGGCTGCCTACACCTTACTGAGCCCACACTGCTTGCAGTGTTTCCAGTGTTAGCCTGCCAATGTGCATAATGAGGAGCAAGGTACTGTGGGTATGGCCCAGACAGGGTGGCCTGGGCAAGATGCATCTCCACAGGGTATAGGGCAATGGCTGGGACATTGTAGTGCCCGACTACCACCTGCACGGACAGGGTGACCACAACATGTCATGCTGGGAGGTCACTCTCACCCTGAATGAGCAGTGACCATGGCATGGCTAGGTTCCCCCATAGTGCTATACAGCATTTTTCTCAAGTGATCTTTATGGGTTCTTTTTTTATGGGGCCCTATTACTGACATACCTGCTTGGTGTGTGTGCTCACATCCCATTTTTGAGTGCACACAGTTTCTCCAGGAACATGTACTATGTACTAGCTAGCAGACTGTCTGCAGTTAGTTTGTGTATGGCTGGAACACCTTGCAGGGTGCAGTGGGTAGAGACCGACTGTGCTGTCTGCTGGTGAATGTCAGATAGTGGTGGGTGGCAGCTGTGCTTCTCCAGCGTTCTGCCATTGCTTTATGTGATGCATCGACTGCCCTGTAGGGTGCCTGTTCCCCAGCAAGACTGGGGTTGATGATCCTCTCTACTGCCACCATTGCAGAGATGGACAATGTGGATCTGTTGGTGGGAGATCCTATCCCCCCTCCCTGAGCCACAGAGGGCGAGTTGGGTGGTGCTACATAATCCGCTTTTGCGTCCAAACACCCCCCTTCACCTATAACATGTGACCATGGCACCCACACAGGATATGCACTATTCTGGATGCATCATAGTCCACAAGGGATAGACATGACTGTGAAATACAGATGGACAGAGGTGTATCCTAGGTGTGTCTGCAAGAACTATCTATCACACACTGGCACTGATGGGGACCCCAACACAGCCTATCTCAGCCAAGCCAGGTGCTGCAGACCTGGTGCTGGCTGCCCCACCTCACCCACAGGGTGAGCACAGGACCTGCACAAAGTCACGGTCTGTAGCTACTCTGTGCCAGTAACGCACATGGTCAGTTCCCCCTACCAGGCCTAGGTGCTGTGGGGGTGCATACCCCATTATGTGATCAGCTGTAGACTGCTGATCTGCATGTGCAGTGCATCATGGTTACAGGAGGGTTTACCCTATCCTGGTAACCACAGCAGACAGTTTGTGTGGTGACCTGCAGTCTTTCTGTAGCCAGCCATCAGTATGGTAGTAACTGTAGAGATGTAGCCTACTGGTTACTTCAATGACTGTAGAAGCAGAGGTTATGGGTTCAATCCCGCACTGGTGTAATCTAAAAAGGCTGTCTGAGGCATTTTCTTTTAATTTAAATCAGTGCTGCCATCAGAAACACCCTCACAGTGCTGTAGCCTAAGGTGCCTCATAGGCGCCCTGTAAAGCACCCTATAAGTCACCCTATACAGTGCCCTATAGGGCACTTTATAGGGTGCCCTGGCAGACAGGGCACTTTATAATGTGACCTATGGGGCACCTTATAGAGCGCCTTATGAGGCACCTTAGGTTACGGCACTGTGAGGGTGTTTTTGCTGGCAGCACTGATTTAAATTAAAAGAAAATGCCTCAGACAGCTGTTTTAGATTACACCACTGCAGGATCACACCCACGACCTCTGCCTCCACAGTCATTGCAGTAACCAGAGGGCTACATCGTTATAGCATCTAACACGGCGCTGGCATGTATTTAGGGTTAATGCGCGTTAACGTGCCATGGCGCCCACTATCACGCGATACATATTCTTGCTACCTTAGGACTGGAACGCCCACTCCTTATATGGCATTCTTCACATTATCACTATGTTTTATGTTTTATTGCATTTGATAAAAACCGCCTTTCATATACAGTCAAGGCGGTGCACAATTAAAATAATTCGTAAAAGGAGGCCAATGGCCAATTAAAAAGAAAGGAAATGTACAATTCTTCAAAAGGACAGGGATAGTAAAAGTAAGACGAGACATAGGGAGAGGATAATAGGGGGAGGGAGAGGAGGAAGGAGGTTACACGAAAGGGGAAGGAACATCAAACGCTAGGGAAAACAGGTGGGTCTTCAGATTCTTTTTGAATATGTTGAAGTGTGGTTCCAAACGGAGGGGAGGGGGGAGGGCGTTCCAAGCAGCGGGTCCAGCAAAAAAGAAGGCAGAGGAGCGTGTGGATTGCAGGTGAGCACGGGAAGGGGAAGGCAAGGTAAGGCGGTTAAGATGAAAAGATCGAGGGGTGTGCCTGGGGGAGTGAACTAGCGCCGGTAACATTAGGAAGGTTTAGTAAACATACCCCTTAATTCTCTCCCATTGGGGTATTTTGGGAGTTCATTCCCCTTTTCAAACCTCCGATGTTTGCCTACAAGAGAGGAAGAAATTTGAGAGATATGCTGGTACATTCTCGTTCTTATCAGAGTAAGGATAACACCTTACTGATAGGTGGTCATCATAAATGCAATCCGTGTGTTGTTTGTTCAGTTTCGTTAGAGATCCGGTTCTTTATTCATCCAGTTTTGGGATTTGTTTATTATATACAGGGTGACACTAATTGTTTGACAAAAGGAGTGATTTATGCCATTTTATGCCCTTGTTCAATGATATACATTGGACAAACCTCTCATCCATTTAAAACGCGTATCATTGAACAGATGTCAGCTATTCACCATGGTGTGGAATCGGCTGCTTTGGTGTCACATTGGAGGCAGAAAAATAATCTTGTAGGAGATTTACAGTGTTTCATTATATTACAAATAAGGGGTGGAGAGGGTAGTAATTTTCAACAGTTGCTCTGTCAAAAGGAGCAACAATTTATATTCTGGTGGCAGACTGTGGAACCGTAGGTGTTAAAGTCCCAAATTAAATGTCATTGGTTTTACTGAAATTTGATTGGTGGATTTCAGGATAAAACTGCTCATGCGTTGGTGTTTTTTAGAGCATTTGTTTGGGTTACCGAAGTTAGTATGTGATGTGAATTTCTGTGGCTCAGTAAAGGTCAGTACGGTGATTATATCATATCGTATTTTTGGTCTTTCTAGTGTATTTGTAGATTTTTGTGATAATAATGTTGTATTTTGGTTTGGCAATTTTTTTTGTCTCTAAAGAGGAATCCTTGAAGACGCCGTTTTTGTCAAAACTGCTAAACATAAGGAAGTTTATGGGAATTGGTGCAATGCAGTGCTGCGATGTAGTGGTCTGAGTTTCGTTCAGGTGATATATGATTGATCTTTCCAGTGTAAGTAGACATTGGATTGATGATGTTAATTCACAAGAAATATATAACATGATGTGTTTCGAGGTTTCATTGTTTGGATTGGTGTGCTGTGGTGATTGTAATTGCCAACAAGAAGAGTTACTTTGGGAAGCCATAATACCTTAATGTGGAACAACTGGTTATGAAGGGAATGAAGATCCACGGAATGCAGAGAAGTTGTATATTGGATCATTTGAAGGACTAGTATTCATCAAGAAGAGATATTTTTACCCTAGGAATAGGGATTGCCTGCATTGACAATATGCTATTTCCAACAGTTTTGTCTAAATAGGTTTGTCTCACTGTATCTAATAAAGATTCTTTTGAGATAATGTTTACCATTTATTACTCTGTGTAATCATTGTTACTCTAGATATCAACGTTTTAGATTGTGTTAGATGTATATGTGGATTTGTATAATTTTATGCATTGGTAAAAGATTACTCATTGATAGGTTTTTGCCAGAAATTGATACATATGCTGAATATTTCGAGTATACTAGAATGTAATTTACATGCATACACATTAGTGTTATTATGTATAATTGTTAAGCAGTGGTCCACACTACTTATGTTTATGTATTTTGTAGCTATTAAAGTAATATTGATTTATATATGGGTTATATTTGTATAGTGTATTTTGTATGGTTTGTATATTTTTGCAAATAGGTGCTGTGTTTTGGACCTTTTAAAAAAAGCCAAATTACTGCTTTAACCCTGGGAGTACCGATGGGGTCAAAAGTGACCCCATTGCAAGTTTCACAATGCTTATCTCAGAAACTAGTTATTCAAGAATGCACTCTTTTTATGACTTTTCACATGTCAATATTCTCTTTATATTGCGCCACGAGAGGAATACTTTTCATCCGCTAGGTGACGCTAGTGATGAATTGCAGCACAGAGTACCAGTGGGGTCATTTTTGACCCCAGTTGCTTATGTCCGGTTTGGATCATGATACAATTTGCAGTTTTGTAAACATTTTGATCTGACAAAGGTATTTATCATTAATTATGTATCATTTATTTTTTGTACTCTTATTTTATGAAAATTACACATTTTCTGTAATTGATATCATGCGTTCTCTCATTATTTCCGATGAAATCTAAAGGCTTTCAGCTTGTTCATCACAATTATTGTACACCTATAGTAAAACTGCTTTGTGTTTTATTCAACTTTATATTTGTTTATTTATTTTAGGTTATTGTTTATGATGTCAAAACGAAAGTATCCAGCTGCCCAAGTAAGAGAAATATTGCAATGAGATGCTGACAGTGACGGCTCTGAGTTGTCTGATGATGCAGCATATTCAGCAAGCGAAGAAGCATATCAGCCAAGTTCGGGCGATAAATCTGATGATGACAGTCATGATTCAGATGGCGACAGCAGTTGGTCGCCAAGTGAATGTGAGACTGATTTGAGCCGGTAACATCACCTGCAGCAAAGAGTCAAGTTACAGGTCGAGGCAAAGGTCAAGGCTGTGCTGGACGGGGAAGAAGGCAGGAGTCCTCGGTGTCGGTATCATTTGTGAGGAATCTTAGTTGTGGTCGTAGAGGAGCTAAGAGGTCATCAACTATAAGCACAAATGTTGCCATTGAAGCCTATGGATGCCACATCATGGAACAGGAAACCTATAAAGCAAGCTGCTGGAAGATATGCCAGAGCTAATGTCATGCCCATATAACAAGGTCCTACAAGGTATGCTGTACGAAATGTTGATGGCCCTCTCGCAGCATTCCACTTGTTCATGAGGAAGAACTTATTGAATGAAATCATGATGTTGACGAGCAAACAAGGAAGACACAGTTATGATGACACCTGGAAAGATTTGACAGATGGAGAATTTCAATGTTTTCTTGGACTTCTGATCCTCTCAGGCGTGTACAAGTCACGAAATGAATCCATAGTTCAGTTGTGGAACCTTGAAGATAGTCGTTCTGTTTTCGGCAAAAATATGGCCTGTAACCATTTTCAGCAAATTTCTTGTGCTCTCAGATTTGATGATGCAACCAACAGATGTGAACAACGAGGCATGGATAAGCTTGCTCCAATCAGACACATTTTTGATACCTGGGAAGCAACTCTAAGTGACGCCTTTGTTCCTGGTGAAAATGTTACCGTGGATGAGCAACTGCTTACATTTCATGGCCATGTTCCGTTCAGACAATATATTCCCAGAAAACCTGGGAAATATGGCATAAAGCTATGGATGTTGTGTGACAGTGCAACGTCATATGTTCTGCGTCTTCAAGTATATACAGGAAGCAAACTCGGACAAAACAGGGAACAGAATCAGAGTGAAAGGGTTGTGCTGCAACTCACTGAAGGATTGACGCGATCTGGCAGAAATGTTACTGTTGACAATTTCTTCTGCAGTTTATCCCTTCACGGAAATTGCTAGAAAAACAAATGACACTTTTGGGGACAATTCGAAAGAACAGAAAAGAATTACCTCCAGAATTTGTAACAGCAAAGGGCTGAGAGGTATTCACTTCACTGTTTGCCTTTCGCGATGACGCCAATCTGGTTTCCTATTGCTCGAAGAAAGGAAAAGTGGTTGTTCTTCTGGGCAGTCTGCATGATCAAGAAGAAGTAGATAACACACGTCCAGACAAAAAAAACATGCATGATCTTGGACTATAATTCTAGTGAAGGTGGAGTAGATACGGCAGATCAAATGTTGTGCACATATACCACAAAACGAATGACAAGACGCTGGCCAGTGACAATCTTCTACAACATCTTGGACGTCAGTGCTTTGAATGCCTTCATTGTTTGGATGTCACTAAATCCAGAATGGCAGTCCAAGTCAAAGCACAGACGTCGTCTATTCCTCTTGGAATTAGGAAAGCAGCTGCTTCAGAGTAATTGCAGCAAGACTTCTTCCAGCATTGAAGAAGCCACTGATGCTGTTTGCAATGTCGGGATCCCAAAGAAAAGGGCAAGGTGTCACTGCTGTTCCAGAGAAAAAGACAAGAAAAGCAACATAGTTTGCACCTCCTGCAACAATTAAAATTCGTTGTGGGGTCATTTATGACCCCAACGGTATTCAGTGTGTGCAAAAAATCTCGGTAAATCCAGGGTTAAATCAACTGCAAATTTTCCAAAAACCTCCCCAATGGGCTCATCAACATCCTTTTACCTCTCCAAGACCCCCCAAAATACTTGAAACTTTGAAACATAAAGTTGTATTTTCAGGCCAATTTTGCAGATGGTCACACCCCTTTTTTCTATAACGCTGTGAAACACAGCAAATTTAACTTTAAAAGTTCAAATAATCAGGTACTGGGGCTCCCCAGCCCTTGTCCATACTTTCTAGATCATCAAAACGTAAAAAATAACTTTTAAAATTTGACATTTTCGCCAGTTTTAGGGGGCTGCCCTAGCCCTTTAAGGCTGGCTCCACCTCCTATATGTGAGGCCTAAATAGGCCTTAATACAAGGCTGTTTTGGCCAACAAGACTAAACTCATGAAACCCACAGTAAGGCCCATTTCTGTTTTGGGTCATCCCAGCCCCCACATGACTCTCTTCCAGGTCCCCCCTGCAGCCCGATGCTTCTCCCGAGCCCATTTCCAAGGCCTCCTGCATTCTTAATTTTTATCCTCCCGGGTCCACTGTCTGCAATCCTGGCTCCTCCTCTAGCATCGGGCAGAGCCACGGTCCTCACGGCTCCCCCTAATGCCTACCAGACAGCTTCACAGTGATATGGAGCAGTCCCAAACACCACAGCTGCACCCGATCACTGTATTCACCTCCTCCAGCTCTCCAGAGCCTCGGGCCAGGCTCTGGAGCATGCAGCAGGAATGTGGCCTACCCATATCCATGCTCAGGGCTCCCCCCAACTCATTTCAAATTAAAAACACTTCAGTCACCCCCAGGAGCCTGGCTTTCTTTTTTTTTTTTCATTTAAAAATGCCGTGATTTTAAACCACTGCTGAAGTCCTGGATAAAAAACACATGGCTACAACCATCAGCCCCAAGCCAACCCACGGGCTGTCTCTGACAGCCCCGGGTACTCTCAACATCCCTCCAAAGAGATAATTTCATTTATTTTTATTTTATTTTTATACCTGTGGTTACAGTAATATTGAAAATATTTCTTCATAGAAAGAGTAGTAGATGCATGAAATAGTCGCCCAGTGGAGGTAGTAGAGATGAGGACTGCATCTGAATTCAAGAAAGAATGGGACAAACACAGAAGATCTCCAAAGGAAAAATTAGTAGTTGGTAAGGAAGGGCAGGCTATATGGGGCCTGATATTCATCTGGGCAGGGCTAAGCAGTAGGACCTATAAACAAAGTCACATCCATCTGTCTAATTGTCTCTCTCTCTGTCTGCATGGGTTTGTCTGCATTTGGAGAAGGACAGGCAGGAGGAGACAGTGAAGAGTTCCTACACACAGTCCCACCAAGGAAGGAGTAACTCCCTATCAGGTGGGGAATGAAGTGCCTCCTTTCAAGGTCACTGTCACAGCTCCTTCCTGTTGCTGCAACAACTGCAAGTATCAGTCATAAAAGAAAAGTTAAGGCACAGCAGAGCTTTGGTACTCAAACCTCTGCTGATCTCTATTGAGTCCCACCCTCTTCGATGCACACTCCCTGTTGCCATGGATGTAGAACACAGTAGAGTCTAGAGCAGGGGTGGGCAATTCCAGTCCTGGAGGGCCGCAGACCAGTCAGATTTTCATGATGTCCCTAATGAACATTCATGAGATCTATTTCCATCCACTGCCTTCCATTGTATGGAAATAAGGGCATGAATATTCATTAGGTACATCATGAAAACCTGACTGGTCTGCGGCCCTCCAGGACCGGAGCTGCCCACCCCTGGTCTAGAGCACCTAGGCTCCATAATGATTTAACTTATCTTTTATGGCTGACTCTTGTGGCTGTCATAGCAACAGCAAGGAACTGCAGCAGGAATCTCATAGGTTAGAGGGAAGCTGTTGGACAAGGAGGGATGCAAATAGATAAAGGGAAAACGCACCTTTGTGTTACGCTATAAGCATGCATTTTGCATTTTATTTCATTTTAGCGTAAATTCCTTTCATAACATGATCAATATTCCTTTGCATGTATCATGATAATTTGGGGGGGGAGGGGGGTTGACATGAGACCTACATTTACAAGCATGATTTAATCTCCCAAACCGCATTGACGCGGTGAAAAGCAGTATGTAAGTGCAGCTAAATAAATAAATATGCTGAATTTTCAGCTGAAAACAGGAGTATGTTTACTAAAGGGCGGTAAGGGAGCAAGTGAGCAGTTAACATTGTAAAAAAGTGCCAATAATGCTGGTTTAATGAGCATTAGAGGGGCCCTCAGCTTTAAGGGGAAAGGAGGTGGAGAGTGGACATTAATGTTCTTCAGCAACTCTACATACAGTGTGAGACTGCATGTACGAGTTGCCATGCTTTGATGTGCTCTTGGAAGGGGGTGTCCACTACGTCTGCAGTGTGGGTGAGTGTATACGCTGCACTGGCCAGTTCAGCAGGATTCATGGCAAGGGACATAACAAGAGGTAGGGGTACAAGCATGGCACTGCCACAAGCTGTGTAGGGGGACACAGTGTTTGGGGATGTCATATGTAGGCCACTGTGGCCCTACATGCACTCACAGCCTGTCTGTGGCCCAATTTCCACTGCATTTTGCATTGCATTTACGTTTCACAAGTTCAAAATCAAAGGGTACACAAATGAAGGGAAGAGGGTTCTGGGTATTAGAAACATAGAAACATGATGGCAGAAAAAGATCACATGGTTTATCTAGTCTTCCCTTCTTACCCTGTAATCACTCTTGTCAGTATTTTACCGTGTATGTACTATGGTAACCAGTCTCTAGCAATCTCTACATCATTAGCAACTGTCGTCAGTATATAGCAACTACTGCACTATAATTACAGTCAGTAGACATACCTATATTACGCTGCTGACAGTAACTCCATCATTAATCATTGTATGATCCTTTACTATTATTTAACACAACACATCTCAAACAAACATGGATCTCACAAAGTTTCAATCATACCTTATCATCACCATACTAACCATCCACCTAACTCAAAACATATACGCTCTTAAACCAAATCCCACAATTTACAACACCATCCCCATCATTCATAACCCTTACAAAACTACACTACAACCATACCCACACACACTTAACCAGACACACCGCCCCAACACTCCTAGACATTCAAGACTAATTCAAATAAACCTCGTACAAATCGAACCCATAAACAGATCCCCCGAAACAAACACCATCATAAAATTCATCCTCATAAATGCAAGATCCATACGAAATAAAATACCAATAATTAATGACATAATCACCGATGAAAAACCTGATATCCTTCTCATCACAGAGACCTGGCTCGCACCCACAGACACAATCCTCCTAAACCAACTCAACACACATCAATATGATGTTTTCAACTGCCATCGAGAAGCAAAAAGGGGAGGCGGGGCCCTAATCATCACCAAAAAGAGCTCAAATACTCACTAAAAAATGTGAATAACATAGATGGTATGGACATCATAAATATAGAAAACAAAACCCTCGCACTGTCCCTCATCTACAGACCCCCCACAGCAGACCACAAAAATCTCACCCCCATTCTAGAACTTGCATGTACAGCTACACAGAGAAAACCACTTGTTATATTAGGTGATCTAAACCTACCATCACTCAACCCACAACACACAATCAACTTTATGGAATCCATGAAAGAAATGGGTTACAACCAAATTATACAAACATCTACACATACAAAAGGTAACGCTCTAGACCTTGTATTCATTCCCACCCCATTTAATAAACACCAACTACAATCCCCACCTCTTATTACAGAAGTACCATGGTCAGATCATCATCTAATAACCTTCAATTTACTCACACTATCATACAACAACACCGAAACTACTCCAACACCTTATAATTCTCGCTTTACTCATTTCAACAAAGACACCTTCCTAGACAATGTATACCTAACCTTATAAATAACACAACAGAAATCAATACTATAATAAACCAATGGAACACAACAATAAAAGAAGCAGCAACCCCAACTCAAGGTCCCCAAAAGCAATTTACAAAAAGAAAGTCAGAAAAATGGTTCAACAAAGACCTCTATAATATGAAAAAGCAGCTAAGAAAACAAGAAAAACAGTGGAGGAAATCTAAAACCAACGATAATAAAACACATTACTTAAATCTTCTCAACAAATACAAAGACACTATTAACAGATCGAAAAGAGAATACCACACAAAAGTCATAAATATGGCACTCAATAGACCGAGAGAATTATTTGCAATTATAAAAACACTAACAAAAACCCAAACATCAGAGCCTGAACAGTCAACAATAAGCGCACAAACTCTTGCAAATCATTTTGCTAACAAATTAAAAACAAATCATCTAATACAATCATAACTATATCCACAGACTTAAAACCAACAATTAAATGGACAACCTTTCATGACATTGAAAAAAAACACCTCCTCAATATCATATCAATGATCAACACCACCACCTCCCCCCTAGATCCATGCCCAGTATCATGGATAAAAAACACCAAAACAGAATTAGCTAACCATATACAAAATATAGTGAACCAATCACTATCCCAGGGCATCATGCCAGATGCCCTGAAACTCACATCCTTACGCCCAATAATAAAAAATAATAAACTCAATCCTACAGACCCAAACTCCTACAGGCCCATAGCCAGCATACCGTTTATCGCCAAAGTAATAGAAAAAATCATACAGCTCCAACTACAAGATTTTATTGACTCACATGCACCACTAGACTCACACCAATTCGGCTTCCGCCCATCCCACGGGGTCGAAACTTTGCTTATAACACTCATGGATGACCTCATAAAAGGCACTGACACATGCAACCAAGGCTACATCCTCATATTCATTGATATAGCTGGTGCCTTTGACAATGTCCACCACAACACCCTCATTAACAGACTCCTAAGTCTAGGAATAGGAGGAACAATTCTACAATGGTTTATATCATACATCACAAATCGATCAATACGCGTTAAATTAAGACAAGACACCTCTGAACCATTTGTACAAGGGCAAGGTATTCCACAGGGTTCGGCCCTATCGGCCCTTCTTTTCAACCTGTATCTGCAACCCATCACAAATATATTTAAAAAACAGAAAGTCAACCACTACATATACGCAGATGATATCATGCTCACTCAACCAATAAGCACAAATAATCCCACCTATCAGAACTTACTGCACTGCATCAACGAAGCAAATACCTGGTTAGAAAATAATAACCTCAGCATCAACCTAAAAAAACTGAAGCAATGTTCGTAACAAGAAAACCAGATACTACTCTCCCTGAAACAATAACAATTAACAACACAACAATCCCAATCAAAAAGGAAGTAAAATACCTAGGCATCATAATAGACCACACACTTAGTATGCTCCCCCACATAAAGCAAACTGTAAAAACCATATTCTATAAACTTAAGACCATTCAACACCTACGACCAATACTAGACACACATGACTTCAGATCTGTTATCAGCACACTCATCACTCCACACTTTGACTATTGTAACAGTCTACTTATCGGCCTCCCCCTCACAAGCACCAACTTACTCCAAAGAGCTCAAAACATCTGTGCTCGAGTAACAGCAAAAGCACGCCTTACTGACCACATAACTCCCCTCCTCTCGCTGAACTACATTGGCTTCCCATAAATAGCAGAATATCATACAAAATACTATTAACTACATTTAAACTTATCAACGACATATCACCCTCACATCTAACCACTCTACTACATACTCCAAAAGAACATAGAACCCGCAGACAAAACGCAACTCACTCACTAGACATAAAAAAATCAATTCGAAAAACAAAAAAAACCACAAGCTCAAGAGCATTCTCATATGCAGCCCCCACCATATGGAATAAACTCCCTCTAAGCCTCCGCAAAATAAAAGACCTACAGACATTCCGGAAAGAACTAAAAACATATCTGTTTAAAGAATACTTTATAAATCTTAATGAACCCCCTCCAGCACCCTCACCACACCTCCAAAAAAATCCTCCATAACCTCAGATCAAAAGCCACAAACCACATCGCATTTAGAAAAATCAACCTAGAATCCTCAGTGTATTAAAATCCCTAGAAATCCCTAGTGTATTAAAAACCACAATTAACAATTGAATAATGTAAATATTTAACTAATGTAAATAGTTACAACATTTGCATAATTATATATTCCATGTTACTTGTTGTTGTTTACGAAAAGTTAATTGTACGTAGTTTGAAAAAACAAGATGTTCCATGTAAAACCATGTTCATTATGTTAATTGTAAACTGTTCATTGTGTTACTTGTAAACCGCCTTTGATCTTGGGAAAAAGCGGTATAGAAGAAAAGCATAAATAAATAAAATAAAATAAATAAATATCAACAATAGTCCTTTTTTTTACCTTTAGAGATCCTCTGTGTTTGTCCCATGCTTTTTTGAATTCAGATACTGTCCTCGTGTCCACCACCTCCACTGGGAGACAATTCCATGCATCTACCACTCTTTCCGTAAAGAAATATTTCCGCATATTACTCCTGAGTCTATCCCCTTTCATTCTCATCCTATGTCCCCTCATGGCAGAGCTTGCCTTTAATTGAAAGAGACCCTCCTGTGCATTTATGCCATGGAGGTATTTTAACGTCTCTATCATATCTCCTCTATCTCGCCTTTCCCCTAATGTATGTCCTGTTAGCACATGATAAGCGGGTCCTTGCGCCCTTACTGCTAGAACAACTACTACACGCCCCGAGCCTTAATCACATGCAAATACCCTTAGCACTGCCATTATCATTCAATATCCCCCCTGCTCTTTAGTAATATACCTCTTAGACTCCTAAATTTGGCTGATAATAAGGCACACATTTAGGTGTCTAACTTAGGGGCATGTTTACTAAACTGCGGTAACGTTACAGACCACGCGTTAGGTAATGTTAACGATTGTTAGGTAACATTAACACGTGGTATGTAAAGTTAACGTGCGTTAACGTTCCCTAACGATGGTTAATGTTCCCGGCCGCGGTAAATACCGCAGAGGGTGGAGAGAGGGCGGGGGAAAGGGTTACTGGGGAGGGAGTGGGCGGGGAGAGGCTCCCTGCACACTAACGCGCTGAACTGAAGGGCTGAATCCTACCGCAAATGAAAACCTGCCGTTAGATGCGCATTTGCAGGAGAGAGAAACCATTTCAGCTTCAGCAATGTACAGCATAGACAGGGAGCCCAAGAAACGTAATAGTAGTGCTCCATTTCCAGCAACAGCATAGTGCCCAAGTATGAAAGTCCACTATGGCGATGGTGCAAGTGGAGCATAGGGGGCTGCAGGCAGGACATGTAGCGGGGGTACCTGGGGCACAGTGTGGACTAGACGGGCGCCTAGGTGGCACATAGGAACATAGAAACCGGAAATCAGCATGACAGCAGCTGACAAAGGCCAAACACAATCCACCTACATCTACCTGGTCCACCTGAGCTAACAGTTGCCAGGGCACTGACCTGACATCCCCCCAGCCAACCTTCTCCCAAGCGGAAGGGACAGACTATTGGTAGGCGGTGATGGGGGGGATATGAGGATGCTCATGTATGCCCCATGCCCCAGACCCCGCTCCCTAGGCGACCACCTACCCACACAGAGAATGGCCTGGGACTGCGCACTACCAGCACTGACAGCATATGGCCATGTCAGCATGGCAGGAGGGGGGGGGGTGCCTGTGCTGGAGGGGGCAGTGGCACCTGCCTGCAGTGGACCTAGGCCATGCCCTGTACCAGTACGTGGTGTGCAGTGCAACATAAAATGTCTGGCTGAGGAAAAGTACAGGTAGCCCCAGGGACCACCATGCATCTGTGGCAAGAGTGTGGTGCAGTACACCCAGCCAGTGTGTCCCAAAGCAGAGGGTCACAGGTTCAAGCCCCAGCTGTGGTTCCTGCAGAGCATGTCCTTATGTTTTACCCTATAATGCAGATACAACAGCAAAATGTGCAAAGCCCAAAGCAGTGGCGAACAGGGGTACAAACACCCACTCACACAGGCTCCACAATCCAAAGATGTATGGAGAGTCTGTTGGCCCCAGCATTGAGCTGCAGATATCACCAGAGCACTACTACTACCTCCTGCACAGTTAGCAATGTCGGCACTGTGATCAGGACCAGTGTGGTGGGCAGGGTTGCCAAACACCCCTATCTTTACACAATGCTGCAATAGGAGTGTGTGTGTGTATGTCTATCCATTGTTTTGTGGCTGCCCACACATCACCGGGCTCACAATGTCCCACTGTTACCAGCATTAGCCTGAATATGTGCATAATGAGGAGCAAGGTATTGTGGGTATGGTCTGGACAGGGCGGATTGGCCAGGATGCATCTTCACAGGGTGTGGGGCAATGGCTGGGACACTGTAGTGCCCGACCACCGCCTGCATGGACAGGGTGGCCACAGCATGGCATGCTGGGAGGGCACTCATTCTAACAGAGCAATGTAGGTCACTGTACCACTCTAACCATGGCATGTCTAGGTTCCTACGTAGCACTCTACACTATCTGCCTCCAGTGATACATTTGTGTTCCCAGTGATAGGGCCCCAATCACTGAGATGCCTGCTTGGTGCACATAGTTCCTCTATGAGCATGCACTGTGGACTGGTTAGTGGATTGTCTGCAGTTAGACTATGCATGGTTGGAACACCTATAAAGTGCTGTCTGCTGATGACTGGCAGACTGTGTTGTGCCGCAGTTGGGGTGCTTCAGACCTAACCCGACATTGCTGCTGGTCTGCCAGTGCCCCAGGCACAGGTATGGCTCTGGCCCACCAACCCTGGCAGGCTGTTTTATAATAGCAGGATGGAGGTTGCTTCAGTGGGGCTGGGGCACCTGTTCCTTACCTACAAAAAAGGGTGATGTGAGCCCTTTGGGGTATGTAGTGTATACCACTGTGACTTTATAAAGGCACTGCTACACACATCTCATGCAGGTCTAGAAACCCTTTTGCCCTGATAACAGGTGCCCATGTCAGCCAGACCCTAACATGGGTGTCTGGTTGCAGATGACCACATGTGACTGCAGGATACAGATGGACACTGAATTACCTTCAGCAGCACTGTAAGGAACACCTGTCATACACTGGTAGTGATGGGGACATACAGCAGAACCTATCTCTAGCATCACATGTACTGTGGACCTAGTGCTGGGCACCCATCCTATCCCTCAGGGTGAACACATTGTTTCATCAATTCATATCCCTGTTTCCTTTGACAATAGCACACTAATACAATTGGATGACTAGAAGGAGATAGTCACAGATATTAAAATATACTATTTCTGCTACAATTCCCCTCTTTGCCGACGGTTAACGATATAGCTCTACCTCTGGTCCGTTTTCCTCTTTATCTCTCCGTAGATAGACCGGTTTCATAATTTCTGGTTCACTGATAAAGATTACAAAATGTGTATTGTGAGCCTTATACTAATGCATTTGTTTTTTACTTCGATTTTTAACCCCTCTGGTTCCAGTTACCCTTATATGTTTTGGAATTTAAAATGTTTGGACATTTAAACTTATTAAACCCCTTTATCAAGCCAGACTGGCTTTTCTTTACTTTGTATGCGGTAGTGCCATAACCCCGCCCCTAGTTCCGCCCCTCCTGAGCCCGACGGGCTGTGACTCCGCCTCTGGGTCCACCCTCATTGTTTCCCGCCGTGGAGAACTAACTAATATGCGCATGAGCTGGCGTCCCACAGTTTTGATTTCCTTGGCGAAGTACATACGGCGTCGGTTCGGGATATTTGGAATCCCTTGACAGTCTCCCGTACCACGAAGGTATGCTTTACACAATTTGATATCACTACTATGCTTTTCAAGTTTATAAGCAAAATCCTTTTGTAGCACGCTGATGGTGTGTTGATTAGGCATACACGGTGCTAGTTTTTAGAGTTTGTTTTTTACTTGTCTTTTTCGGCAGCCTCTGGTTTTTGTTGCCTAGGGCTAGACAGCCGTATTTTTTAACAGGTAGTTTTATTTATTTATTTATTTACTAATGGTTTTAGAGTATTTATTGAATTTACTTTATAGTTTAATTTTCTCCGGTGCCTTCAATGTGCTCTTCATTCCTTTATAATAAGATCCTTGTTTTAGAATTGAGACGTCATGCACATACCCTTTATCCGATACAGTCCACTGTTTAGTTTATATAATAGATAGGTTGGTGAGTCATTGAGTAAGATATGTCCTTAATACTAGGTGAGCCATAATGCTGGTATATCCAGATTCTCAAGATTTATCAAGCCTCCAAGTGTGAGGTGTCTATTCCTCTTTTTCGCTCCTGCTGCCTCCTGTTCTTGTATATTTAGTTATTTATTTGTTTTGTATAGTTGTTTTGTATGATTTTAATGTTTTATGTGGATATTTATTATAGGTTTTATCTATCTAATTGTGCATTATCTATTTTAGCCATACAAGAACAACCTTCCATAAAAGACCATTGTTTGCTGTTTTTTCTGCTCTAATGAGGTATTAATTTATTATTTGACATGTTTGCTTGTCACACCCCTTACTTTCCTAACATTTTTAATTATCTATTTATTTATTTATCTATTTGGTGTCACTCTGCATTTTTAGTCACCTTTTTAACTGTTGCTTAAGACTTGGTTTTAATTATTTATTTAGTTCTGTTTCTAATTATTTATTTGGTTCTGTTATTAGCACCTTTATCCTTCTTATTGGTGGTAGATGGATTTTATATGTATCTTTTAATTATTTATGATGTTTATGTTATTGATGTACATATATATGTGGTTTACTGATCAAGATCTAGTCATCTGTTCTGACACAATGTTTTATTACTATTATGCTTTTATTTAGTATTTATGTTTTATGTTTTAGCACCTACCTGATCAAACCCTGACGAAGGTTTGCGAAACACGGCCTGTGTCAGGTTGGTATTAGGTCTGCAATTTAATAAAGTTGTTGTTTTTCCACTACATCATCTCTTTGGACTGTGGCCCAGCCATTGCTATGACATACACCACGGAGGTATAGCCTACTGGTTAATACAATGCCATTCTCGGCAGTGTTCATGGGTTCCATTCCTTATTGTTCCCTCCTCTTATGCCTGTCTTACTCAAATAGTGTGCATGCCTGTAACAGTCATATTTGTGCAGATTTGTGCTGCCAGCCCACAATACCCTTGCCACACTTGCCAACATTCCCTCGGTCCGTCTATCTGCGTATGTCAGCTGTGTAGAGTCCTGTCTGCCTGTGCAGGTTGTCACCCCATGTCCTGCACTGCTACCCTTTCCTGCATTGTGCCTCATCGTGCTTGCCTCACCTGTGCCTGATCTGCATGGCACCACCACTCCTCTGTCCACCCATCATTGTAACTATCTTGCCACCTCTGCCTCCACTGGGGGACACGTATTCCCATCGTCTGCCACCAACTATCTTTCCAGTACTTAAATTGCCAACACCCTGTGCTGTGGTACAGTTGCCCCTACCATGTTTGTCATCAGTACTGGCAGCCACATGGGCTGCCCGCAGATATGGCGGATCCAGGAGCTCCCAGCTCTCCCTCCTTCACTCACCTGTTCATTGCCTTTCCTGAGTGCTCTATCTAGTGTTGGGGCTACATCTGTCTCTGTTCCTCACAGGTCATGCATGTCATCCTGCGGCACCTTGCAGCCCTTAGGGCACACTAACCTAGGGCACCATAACCTTGTTAGGCCACCTTAACCTATGGTTCCATAGCACAGGGTGCCTTCTAGAGTGCCTTGTCCAGGGGTGCCTACTACGGCGCTTAGCCTAAGGAGCCCTATATGGTGCCTTATGAGTATCAGCTTGCTGTAACGATGCACTGCCAACGCCTTTATAAGGGCATCTGTACCTTTACCATGGAACTTAACGCGAATGACATTACCACAGTTTAGTAAACATACCCCTTAGAAGCTTAAATTTAGGAGTTCAGGGCCCAATACTGTACCTGCAGCAGTCAGCATTTCTAAAGTGTCTGACTGCCATGTACAAAAGTGAAACTGGATATTCAGTGCCAGAGCATATCCAGAGTCCGTTGCTGAATATCCGGTTTTGCCGCCAACAAAGATTGCTATCTGGGAAGCAGCTATATTCAGCCATTAACCAGACAGCACAACTACATAAAGTTAGGACAGCTATTGGCCTATCCAAACTTTATGTGGTTACCTATCTGGTTAGCGGGTTAAAAATTGCCACTAACCAGGTAGGTATTGGATCTCCCCAGCCTTACACGTGGACCACTCTGGCACTATCTGGTCTGTGCAAGGCAGTTTATGGGGATAGTCAGAGATACTAACCAGTTAATGCTACTGAATATAGGGCTCAAAGGTTATTATGCGCTAAAGGTACAATTTCAGAAATATGGACATGCCCGATATGGATGTCTATGGAAATGTCTATTTAGACATCCCCAGAATAAAATCACAGAATATGGACATCTGACAGCATGAAATGAGAGTCAGAAGCTGCAAAGTCAGAAGCTGCAAAGATATCCTACATACTGCGACATGGAACGTACGAAGCATGAACCAAGGAAAACGATGGAGGTGGTCAAGAATGAAATGGAACATGTACAACTTGATCTATTGGGTGTCAGTGAACTGAAATAGACTGTCATCGAGCACTTTGCATCTGTTGATCACATGGCCTACTATGCTGGAAATGGAAGACAAAGAAGAAATGATGTTGCATTTATAATTAAGAAGATCAAGAAAAGGTGGAAAGAATATACAGTCATTATTTGATAAAGATCAAGTGGACCAACAGCCATTTCAACCTGTACCTTATGATCAGGAACCAAGTCGAAGCATCATTGAAAACCCTATCAAAGAACAAAGCACCTGGCATTGATGGCATTCCCACTGAAGTATTATAGCAATTGGATGCAGCTGTTAAAAGGATCTGCAAGGAAATCATGGCCAACTGACTGGAAAAGATCTGTGTTTGTACCAATACAAAGAAACATGATCCAATTGACTGTGGAAATTAATGCACAATTGCTCTGATACCACATGCCAGCAAGATTCTACTCAAGATTATTCAGCAGAGACTACAACCATACCTGCAATGAGAACTGCCTGAAGTGCAAGCAGGCAGGGGCGGCTCTATAATGAGGCCAAAGGAGGCGGTGGCCTCAGGTGGAAATTTTTTGGGGGCAGCAAAAATTGCCCCCAAAAAGACCGCCTCACTCAGCCTTCAAAATAATAATTAAAAAAAACCTGTCACAGAAGCTGCTGCTGCTGCCGCTGCAGCAGCAAAATAAAGTGCCCCACAGTCCCCCACCTCCCTGGAAGAGCCCTGTCATTCTTTTTCCCCTGCGCCGCACCAGCTCAGTTTTTAAGAACCGCAAAGGGAGTGTTTCCCTTTTCCGTGGCTCTGTTAAAGTTGAGCCCGCCAGCACTGATGGGAAACAGGCATTTCCTGTCTCGCACAGGAAATGCCTGTATCCCATCAGCACCGGCAGGCTCAACTTTAACAGAGCCATGGGAAAGGAAAACATTCTCCCTTAGCGTCTCTGCAAAGCTGAGCCAGCGTGGGGGAAAAAGAGTAGCAGGGCTCTTCTGGGGAAGCGGGGGACTGTGGGGCACTTCATTCTGCAGCTGCAGTGGCAGCCGCAGCAGTTTCTGTGACTTTTTTTTTTCAATTTCCCGACATAAGGTCTGGGTCTGGGCTGGCGGGGGGAAGCCCTGGAAATAGTAATGGGCTGATGGGGGGAGGGCTAGGGCTAGGGCTAGTACTGGAAATGGGCTGATGGGGGGGTTTGAACTGGAAATGGACTGAATGGGGTTAAGAATGGAAATTGATGGGGAGGGGGCTAGAACTGGTAATGAGCTATTGGGGGGGTTAGAATTGGAAATGGTCTGATGGGGGTTAAGAATGGAAATAGGCTGATCTGGGGGGGAGGGTTAGGAGTGAAAATGGGCTGATGGGGGATTAAGAATGAAAATAGGCTGATCGGGAGGGGCGCTAGGACTGGTAATGGGCTGATTGGTGGGGATAGGCCTGGAAATGGGCTGATTAAGGGGGCTAGGACATGAAATGGTCTGACTGGGGGCAGGGGCGGCTCTATAATGAGGCACAGTGAGGTGGTGGCATCAGGCGGCAACTTTTTGAGGGTGGAAAAAATTGCCCCCAAAAAGCCCGCCTCACTGGGCCTTCAAAAAAAACATGATGAGAGGAGCCGCTGCTGCTGCCACCGCGACAGCAGCAGAATGAAATGCCCCGTGGCCGTGGCCTCCCCGGCAGAGCCCTCCTCAGCGCTGGCTTTTCAGAGCCGCGAAGGGAGAGTTTCCCTTTCTCACGGAGTTTCCCATCAGCACCAGTGGGCTTAACAGAGCCATGAGAAAGGGAAACTCTTCCTTTGTGGCTCTGAAAAGCCGGCACTGAGGGAGAAAGGAAGGCTCTGCCGGGGAGGCCGCAGCTGCAAGGCATTTCATTCTGCTACTGTTGCGGTGGCTGCGGCAGCGGCTCCTCTCACTGATTTTTTTTTTTTTGAAAGCCGAGTGGGGCGGGCGTTGTGGGGGCAATTCAGCAGCCAGGGTTGTTTTTTTTTTCAATTTCCTTGTGGCGGGGGGTGGGGGGTGATAGGACTGGAAGTGGGCTGATGGAGGTTTAGAATTTGAAATGGGCTGATCGGGAGGCAGGGCTAGGACTGGTAATAGGCTATCGGGGTGGCTAGGACTGGAAATGGGCTGATGGGAGGGTAAGAACTGGAAATGGGCTGATGGGGGGGTTTGGAATGGAAATCGGCTGATTGGCGGGGGTTAGAACTGGAAATGGGTTGATAGCGGCTTAGAACTGGAAATGGGCTGATTGGGACGGGGGTTAGAACTGGTAACGGGCTGATTGGTGGGGTTAGGCCTAGAAATGGGCCGATTAGAGCAGCTAGGACAGGAAATGGGCTGATTGGGGAGCTAGGACTGGAAATTGACTTATTGGGGGGGTAGGATTGGCAATGGGCAGATGGGGGGCTAGCACTGGAAATGAGCTAGGACTGGTAATGGGCTGATTGGGGGGCTAGGACTAGAGTGGGCTGATAAGGGGGATAGGACTGGAAATGGGCTGGGACTGGAAATGGCTAATGGGGAAGGGGAGGAGAGTGTTGCTGGCCCTGGAAGAAAACTAGAGGCTAGGGCTACAAATGGGCTGATGCGGGGGGATGCTAGAATAGGACTGGGAGTGGATAATGAGAGGGTCTGCCAGAGGAAGGAGGGAGCAGACACGGGGAAGGACGGGGCTGGAAAGGAGTTGACACCTGGGATGTACTGAAGGGGGACTGGAAGGGAGCTGACACTTGGGGATAGGAGTAGTAGGTGGTTGGGTAATGGGGAGGAGGCTAGAAGGGAGCTGACATGCAAATGGCACTGGAAGGGGGATGGACAGGGGGTAGGATGACTGGAAGGGAGCTGACTGGGGGGGGTGGCACTGAGAGTGGACATGAGCTGATATCTGGGATGATATTTGGACTAGAAGGGGCTGGGCAGTGGGGAAGGTGGGGGACTGGAAGTGAATGGACACCAGTGGCAGTCATGGGAATGCAAGGCAGTTGATATTGGAAGGTACTTGGAGGGAAGGACTGGAAAGGGGGCTGATACTGGGGAGGGTTACTGGAACTGGAAATGGGCTGATGGAAGGAAGTGAAGAAAACAAAAGAAGAGATAAGAAATGGCAGATGGGCAATGGGCCTGTTTAATGTAATTTCGGTTTGTTCAATATAAACCACCTTGATATCATCAAAGGCGGTATACAAGAAATGTTAAATAAATAAATAAATAAATAAATAAATACATAAAATAAAAATGGGCCATAGACCACAGAAAGAGAGCTAAGAGAAGACAGGAAAGCAGAAGCCTCAGATCAGGACCAGCATGATCAGAGAATAAAATGGTCAGACAACAAAGGTAGAGAAAAAATAATTTTATTTAATTTTAGTGATTGTACTTTGTGCTATTTTTATATTTTACACAGTATTGGGGAACTGCATCTCTTATTTATCTGATGTTGCACTGCATGTGGACTCTGGCTTCTTGGGGTTTCAATTTAAATTTTGTCTACATATTTTTATTTTTATTTGAGATTGTGGTTACTTATTCTGTACTTGGTGAGGATCGATGTTGTGAGTGTGTGACTGAGGTCAGGTGTTCTGTATACTGTACTGTAGTAATTTGACTTGTTCAGCTTCTCAAATAGGTGTATGGATGTTCCAGGGCCCACTGTAGTATTTACAGTGAAGCTTTTTTTTGGATGGGCTCCTTACTGTATGTGAGTTTTGGAAGTTTGTGCTGATATGGTATGGTATGGTAGGTTTGCTCTTTGTTGTAGGGTTTTGTATTAGTTCACAATATGCCTGGAACTGGAGAATAGTGGTTGTTGTTGTTGTTGTTAATGAGATGATCAGAATCAGATTTTTTTTTAAAAATGTTGAGTTCTGTGGGTGAATGTCCTGGTTCTGCTCTGCACCTATTGTGGATGCAAAATATATGTTGAAAAAGAAAAAGCAAGAACCATAATGCAGTTTATAACAACAAAATAAAAATGAGTTATAATTTAGTTTTATAAACTGTGCTCTTGGTTCTTGCTGTCTTCTAGTTCCTTGGTGTGCAAACGGGACTGTACCTAGACCTGTGCAAGCGGTGCAGCTGCACAGGGCGGAAAGGCTTGGGGCGCATTTCATCTGTCTGCTGTTGCCCTGCCGCCACTGGCAGGGCAATAGCAGGCAGTCGAAATGCGCTCCCCAAGACTTTTCGCAGCACATTAAGCAGGTCTGGTCCCTCCCTCCTCCGACGTGATGTCAGAGTAGGGAGGGACAGATCTGCTTAAAGTGCTGGTACTTTTCAGAATGGGCTCATGCCCCCCTCCTCCTACCCATGCCTCTGTCCAGTGCTGCCTGCTCTTTCCCTGCTGCCGGCACTGCCGTGAAAAAAACAGAGGGTGGCAGCAGCAGGGAAAGAGATGCAGCGCTGTACAGAGGTATGGGGGAAGAGGGGACGTCCACCCGAGCTGCAAGTCGCACAGGGTGTGATTGCAGCTCGATACGGCCTTGTATGCAAACATCTTGCATTTCCTCCATATAATCTAATCGGCTTTTTGGTTTGGTTTAGTCTCTGATTGGATTTCTGAAAAAGCCACACACCCCTCTAAGGTGTGTGTGGGGGTGCCATTTCATACTTTACCTCAGGCAGCAGATTGGCTTAAGCCACCCCTGAATGGGGGGCTAGGGCTGGAAATTGACTTATTGGTGGGGTTAGGACTGGTAATGGGCTGATGGGGGGCTAGCATTGGAAATGAGCTAGGACTGGTAATGGGCTGATTGAGGGGCTAGGATTGAAGTGGGCTGATAAGGGGGATAGGACTGGAAATGGGCTAATGGGAGAGGGGAGGGGAGTGCTGGCCTTGGAAGAAAATTAGAGGCTAGGGCTACAAATGGGCTGATGCAGGGGGATGGGAGAATAGGACTGGAAGGGAGTGGATACTGAGAGGGTCTGCCAGAGGAAGGAGGGGGCAGGAAGGGAGCTGACACGGAGGAAGAAGGGGGCTGGAAAGGAGCTGATATGGCGGGGAAAGGAGGGGACTGGAATGGAGCTGACATCTGGAATCTACTAAAGGGGGACTGGAAGGGAGCTGACACTTGAGGATGGGAGTGGAAGGTGACTGAGTAATGGGGAGGAGGCTGGAATGGAGCTGACATGTGCGAATGGCACTGGAAGGGGGATGGACAGAGGGTAGGATGACTGGAAGGGAGCTGACTGGGGTGGGGGGTGGCACTGAGAGTGGACATGAGCTGATACTTGGGATGGTATTTGGACTAGAAGGAGCTGGATAGTGGGGAAGGAGGGGGACTGGAAGAGAATGGACACCGGTGGTAGTCGTGGGAATGCAAGGCAGTTGACATTGGAAGGTACTGGGAGGGGAGGACTGGAAAGGAAGCTGATACTGGGGAGGGTTACTGGAACTGGAAAAGGACTGATGGAAGGACATGAAGAAGACAAAAGAAGAGATAAGAAATGGCAGATGGACCATAGACCACAGAAAGAGAGCTAAGAGAAGACAGGAAAGCAGAAGCCTCAGATCGGGACCAGCATGATCAGAGAATAAAATGGTCAGACAACAAAGGTAGAAAAAATAATTGTATTTAATTTCAGGGGGATGTTTACTAAACTGCGGTAACGTTACATAACATGCGTTATGTAACGTTAACGATCGTTAAGTAACGTTAACACGCGTTATGATGCGTTAACGATCGTTAACGTCTCATAACGCGCGTTAACGTTGCTTAACGATCGTAAAGTTCCGCGGCACGGTAAAACACCACAGAAGGTGGAGAGAGGACGGAGATAAGGGGTCAATGGGCGGAGTGTGGGCGGGGAGAGGCTCCTTTCACACTAACGCGCTGATCTGAAGAGCTGAATCCTAACGCGATTGAAAACCTGCCGTTAAATGCACATTTCAGGGGAGAGAACCATTTAAGTGTCAGCAATGTACAGCATAGGCAGGTAAACCTAAAAAAGTGATAAGTGTGATACATGTGCACAAAACAAAAGGGCACCTAAACATTGAAAATGACCTCAACAAACTGGAAGAAAACCATAACCAAGCTGGCCAATAGTGATATTAATGGTAAAAATCAACCCCCCCCCCCCCCCCCGAGAAAGCTCCAAAAACAGGATATTAATCGTGGAAGGGTCTATGCTCCGTCCCCATACAAGGTGAATGAGCCCACAGTGAAATTGCTCTGTGCATGGTTTTCCTCTCCATCGGACAGGTGTCCTATGGCGTGCACATGTGTGGCAACAGCAGGGCGGGCATGTCGGAACGGCAACTGGACAGATGCCGGAAAAGGGGATACAGAGGGCCGCAGGCGGCACATACTGTGGTGCAGCTGGGCCACAGTGTGGACTAGGGTGATGCCTAGGTGACCCATACAAATGCTGAAATAGCAGAGCAGCCATACAGCAACTGCTGAAGGCCCAACATGGGCACGACTGTGTTTCCCACAGTGTCATAGGGGATAGTACCCAGCAGCTACCCCCAAGGGCACAGAACATTGGCAGGCAGTGCTGGGGGGAAGCGTGGACACCTATGCAGACACCCCTACCCCAGAACCCGCACCATAGGCAGTCGCCTACCGGCACACTGGATGGCCTGAGACTGCGCTCCACCAGCACCACCAGCAGAAGGGCATGTCAGCATGGTGGCAGAGGGTTACTGGTGGTGGAGGGGGCAGTGGTAGCTGCCCAGAGCAGACCATGGCCTAGCCCTGTGTAGGTGGGTGCCATGCACTGCAACAGACAGGCCCTGTCTGACGAACAGTCATGGTATCCCCAGGGAATGCACTGACTCTGTGATAACATGGTGGTGCAGTGCACAAAACCAATGTATTCAGAAGCAGAAGGTTACAGGTTCAAGTCCCAGCTGTAGTTCCTGCCAACCCAGTCCCCATATTTTTCCCACTACTAAAACGTGCTAATACAGACAGAACCTTTATTGCAGATGACATAAACATGCCCAAAACACCTACATTTTACCCTACAGAGCACAGACACCATAAACAGGTGCATTACCTAGAGCAGAGTCTCCCAAATGCAGTCCTGGAGGGCCAAACACCATTCAGGTTCCATGCTGCCTCTAAAAAAGATGCCTGTGCTGCATTTCTATGCAGCACAGGCATCATGGTATGCAGATGTATCATATGCATATTCATGAGGGACAGCATGAAGACCCGAACAGTGTTTGGCACACCAGGACTGGAGTTGGGAACCTCTGCCATAAAGCAGCAGCCAACAGGGGCAGACACACCCGCACCCACAGACTCCATTATCCAATGCTTCCTGGAGAGGCAGGACATTGGGCCCTGCGTGCATCTCCCAATACTAGCACTTGCATACCTTAGCAATGCCACCCTAAACCTGGGAATACGGTACACAGCTATCAAAAGGTTGCTATGATTACTGACAGATAGCACTTCATAAGTACAGCACAATTTGCTGATTGAGCTGCATCATAGCAACCTTTCTGATGTCTGTGGAGTGTGCTTCAGGTCTGGTGTCTGACAGTGTTTACCACCCTGGGGAGTGACCTCAACAGTATTGCTTACCATAGCTATACCTGCACTCTGCCCAGGACTGGTGTGGTGGCCAGGGCTGCCAAACACCTCTATAGTTGCACAATGCTGGCATAGGTGTGGGGAGTGTGTGTCTGTCTATCCAGTGTGTGGTGGCTGCAAACACCCTCCACAGCCCACACTGCTAGCACTGTTGCCAGTATTGGCCTGCCAATGTTCATAATGAGGAGCAAGGTACTGTGGGAATAGCCAGGATAGGATGGCCTGGCCTGGATCCATCTGTACATAGCATAGGGCAATGGCTCGGACATTGTAGTGGCCGGCCACCACCTGCACGGACAGGGTGGCCACAGCATGTTCTGTTGGGAGGTCACTCTCACCCTGACTGAGCAGTGACCACGGCATGGCTAGGTTCCCCCATAGTGCTATGGAGTATTTTTCTCATGTGATATTTATGGGTTGTCTTTTGGGGCCCAATCACTGACTTATCTGCTTGGTGTGTATGCTGACATCCCAGTTCTGGCTACATGCAACTCCTCCAGGACCATGCACTATGGACTAGCTAGCAGACTGCCTGCAGCTAGTATGTGTCTTGCTGGAACACCTTGATTATCCAATATGCATACGTTATTTCTGACCAATCAGGAGACTGGGTTCACTAACCAATCACAATGCAGTTATCTAGCCAACAATACAGCTATAAAAACGCGTGGAATTGTTGAATTTCATATGCTTTCTGGATCGACCATGAAGATGACTCGGACCCTGACTTTGGAGGAGGGTGTTCGTGTGTCCTTTATGAGCGAGGAAGGATTTTCAAGCCGTCAGATAGCCAGGAAAGTTGTCTGCAGTCAGAGCGCTGTTGTTAAGATTGTACAGAAGAAGAAAGAAACGGGTTCAGTGGTGGACAAGCCTCGTTCAGGTCATCCACATGCATCAACATCACGCCAGGACCGCACACTACGACGCATTTCACTGACTAATCGCAAGTTGAACTCTCCTCAGCTACTTCGAGAGTGGTCAGACAAGAGTGAGGTCATTGTCAGCTCATCAACAGCTCGTCGCCGTTGCCTGCAGTTTGGTCTCTGGGGCTGCAAAGCACGGAATAAGCCACTGATGACTGACATACAAAGACGCAACCGGATCATGTGGGTGAGAAAGCACTCAACCTGGTCGACTGAAATAGCACCTTTTCCCTGTTTGGTAATCAGGCCCACACCTATGTGAGGAGATTTCCTGGAGAGGAATTCAAGCCTGAGTGTCTCAACCTCACTGTAAGGCATCCTTTTAAGGTCATGGTCTGGGGCTGCATGGCTTCCAGTGGCGTTGGACATCTTCACATCATTGATGGAATGGTCAATGGGGCCAAGTACATCACCATACTGCAAAAGTGCATGGTGCCATCAGCACACTAGCTGTTTCCTGGCCAGTTCCTGTTCCAAGATGACAATTCACCCTGCCATTGCTCCAGACAGGTGATCAGACAGGTGATCAGCTGGAAGCAGTGGAACATCATCAAGTCAATGGACTGGCCTGCCCAGTCTCCAGATCTGAATCCAATCGAGAACCTGTGGCACAAGGTGACCTTGCAAATATCCAAGAGGCATCCGACATCAAAGCGTGAGCTGATTGAGTCACTCAATGCAGCTTGGAACCGCGTTGTCACCAACGATCACCTTGTCAGACTAGTTCATTCAATGCCGACAAGGTGCAGTCAGGTGATCAAGATATGACCCCGGCATTGAATATCCAGGTTTACTGTTTATGTTTATGTTTATTAAATTTGATATAACCGCCTTTCTACTGGAATCAAGGCGGTGTACAATTTTCAAAAAACAAAGGAAAGTCAAGGCCAAGGCCCAAAGAAATAGGAAAAGAAATTACAATATTTTGACAGAAAAGAAAGAGGGAGAGGACGGGTAAGACGAGACAGTAGGACATATACTCCAGGGTAGAAACAGTAGGAAAGGCGAGAGAGATCAGACGAAGGGGGAGGGAAGGTCATATGCCAGGGAAAACAGGTGGGTCTTCAGGTTTTGCTTGAAAGTGGTGTGGTTGGTTTCTAAACGCAAGGAGGAGGGGAGAGCATTCCATAGAGCAGGGCCGGCGAAGAAAAAGGCAGAGGAGCGAGTGGATTGTAGGTGAGCAGATGAAGGGGAAGGAAGGGTGAGGCGGTTAAGGTGGAAGGAACGTGGGGTGTACCTAGGAGAGTGCAAGTGAATGAGGTCTGCTAAATACTGAGGGGTGCTGGTGTAGAGAACTTTGTGGACCATGGTAAGTAGTTTGTAATGGGAGCGGAATGAAACGGGTAACCAGTGGAGGCGGAAAAGTAGTGGAGTTACATGGTCGCGGAGGGTGGCGTGTGTGATGAGACGGGCTGCAGTGCTTTGGATTCTTTGGAGCCGAGATGATTGAGTTTTAGGAAGACCGAGAAGAACAGAGTTTGAGAAATCGACGCGTGACATGACTAGAGACAGAGATAGGGTAGTGAGAGCTGCAGAGGAGAGGAAAGGACGAATGGCTCGGATTTGTCAAAGAAAAAAAAAGGATGTTTTGGAGATGTGTGAGATGTGATCCTGAAATGAGAGTTCAGGATCGAAGTGAACCCTGAGATAACGGAAGGTGGTGACTAAGGGAACGGAAGTACCAGAAAAGGAAGGGGCGAGTGAAGGAGGGGGAGCACCATAAGAAAACCAGATTGCAAAAGTCTTAGTGAGATTGAGGTGAAGGCAGTTTTGGGTTAGCCAGTTGGCCACGGAAGATAGACAAGAATTTAGTACAGAAAGGTCAGGACAGGAAGACGAGGTGTGGTGCAGTAGGACAATGTCGTCTGCATAGTTGAACGCAGAGATGCCAGATTGCTGAATTAAGAGGGCAAGGGGGGCCAGGAAAAGATTAAAGAGGAGAGGGGCCAGCACCGAACCCTGAGGGACCCCACAAGGAAGAGGAAATGGATCTGAAGGAGAGACAGAGGGAGAGGAAGAGAGAACTGTGCAGGAGCGGGAGGAGAGAAAAGAGTGGAACCAGCGATGGACAACACTACTGTTCTGCACCAGCGGCTAGCCGCATTAGTAGTAGTAGCTGCTGGTGCTGAATATCGGGCACGTAATTTTCTTTAACTTCTGTTTCTTGAAATTGAATTGACTTTTATGGTTTCTTCCAGTTGTTGGGTACTTAGGAAGCACTATTTATATTTTGCTTCTAATATTGATTTCTTCACTTGATTGGCTGTATATCTACTTAATTACTTTTGTCACATGTATTCCTGATGGTGTATCTTTGAACATTTAAAAGTTAAAAAAAAAAAGTTCTAATGGTACAACTTTGTAATGGATTGGTCACTGTTGGAAACAGGATTCTGGGCTTGATGGACTCTTGGTCTGACCCAGTATGGCATCTCTTATGTTCTTGCTTACTTTAAGTAGAAACTCGACAGCTAAGAATTCTAAAATTTCTACTGATTCTTTGACCTTAAACATTATTTTCTTCTTTCACAGACAATGCTTTATCAATTTCTGGAATAGTTTAATGAGCAAAATGGTCTTTTTTTATCAGCCCAAAAGTGCATTTGAGTAGGGGGCTGTTGAAGCTATATGCTTACAACCTAATAAAAATATACCCTGAAAACCACCCATCAAGAACACACAATAAAAACACTTTAAACATGCCAAAGGAATTATCCAAAGAGAAACAGTGCACTTCAAATAGTCTTTTCACTATATGCGTCAAATCTATGGAATTTCCCACCGAACAATATCAGAGGCATGAATGACGTTAAAGAATTCAGAAAAATGCTGAAGACATTCCTATTCATTGACCATTTCGGCAACATCACGCCAGACCTGGACAATGGCTAATGAAAGATGTACACGATCATACAACATGACCACAAACTGTAAACAATTTAATTATGTAAATAAGTTATGCAAACAGACTGTTATGACACACTGATGTCTCCAAATTATAGAGTTTTAAAACACCTTGTTACAATGTAAATAGTGGAGTTCAATGATGGAGTTTAATGTAAACAACCTTATTTCTCATGGTAAAAATTGAGTTTAATGTAAACCACCCTGATTTAAGGAAAAAGTGGTATATAAATTCTGTTAAATAAAAATAATAAAATAAATAAAGGGAATTGTTCAATTTGGATCCCAAATTAGCATTGCATCTAAAATGTCAATTATATAGTAGTGATACCAGTTTATCTCATTAAGTTCAAAATATTTTCATTTTTCAAACCAGGTTCTTCACTCCATATAAATGCAATTACTCAAATAAAGCATAGCAATGTCTTATATTGGAAAAATGTATTTATTTTTCTTTCTTCAATGTAGGTTATTTTTCTCTCCTTTCAGAGTTTAGATTAAGATTTAGTCATATTCTGAATCTTGTTTCTCTTATATTGTATTGTCTGTCTTGATTAGATTATAAGCTCTAATGAGCAGGGACTGTCTTCTATATGTACTTTTACAGCACTGCGTATGCCTCGTAGCGCTATATAAATGATTAATAGTAATAGTAGTAGTAGTAAATTGTGCTAAAATTTAGATCATCCTAGAGAGTTCAGTATCTTTTCTCAGCCTTGTAGATGTTTGTGGTATTATATACCTAACTGTGCTTGCTTTATTATCCTTCTGTTATCTATCATGAACTAGGTAGGTATCTTAGAAAATGCACAGTATAAATGCCAGTTTAAATTAAATCAACTTTCTGAATAGCTATTTTCCATGGCCTCCTTTCTGGCCTACTATTACTATGATTTATCCCCTATCCCAGAATGATAATTGCAGGTAACAACAGACAGCAGATATTGTATTATCATTGCTTCTCTAGTTAAAGCTTTATGAAACTTTTTTTACAATAAATAATAAGCAGCCATTATTAGCCAAATGTCATTATGACAGCCTTCAGCTCCCGTTACCTATTTTTAAGATGACAGGTGTTATAGGACTCCATCTGGTACAATTCTTCTACTCTAAGAATAATAGGTCATACCATACTTAGACAGTTCTGATCATCTTTCATGATGACTAAGAACTGAAACACATCAATGTCATTAAAGAGAGGGTGTGAATGACAATGCATGCTTGATTACTGAAGGGGGAATCATTAGCTGTCCCTGACTGTTTTATGGATATGTCTAACATTCTGCCTATGTTAAACTTTCCTGAATACATTAACCTCCTGTTAAATTGCATTAACTCTTTGCATCACACATTTGGAATTAGACAAACATTTGTTGTCTGAGTATCTGACATCTAAATTCAGCTACGTGCATAGCACATTAATATGCAGCGGAGACCTCATTTGACTTTCTCATAAATTAACGCTTCCCATTTGAATCTGACATACATTTACTCAACTGCATTGTGACCAATTTGGAATCAACTTCAAATAAATCTGAGGGAGCATTTAAGGAATGCTGAATTTTAACTGGATATGAAAAGCAAAATATTTTGGTAAGGTTCAAACTGGTAACAAATGGGAAACAAACATGTCAGGACCAACACTGTCCTGGTGTATAAATGTGATATATTTTAGATTTGGTTCTACACAGGAATATAAGAACCACCAAAAGTCCATCTAGCCTAGAATTTTGTTTGACAGCTCATAAAAGTGGATAATTGGGTTTTGAGAGTTTTACTACTTGGAATTATTACTTGGAGACTCCATTATCAGAGGCATCAAATTGGGAACACAGTCCAAGGGACAGAAGAAGGTCAAATGCCTCCCAGGATCTTCAGCTAATAGGAACACAAGCCACATTTTCAGTGAAGTTATAGAGGAAAGTAAAGATACTAAAACTGATGCCATCCACTTGGGAACAAATGATCTGGCCAGAAATAGTACCTCTGCAATGCAAAGAGATTTCCAAATTTTGAGAGAGAGACTTAAACCCATTGGGGGTCATTTTAGAAATGCTATTAATGAGATACATGTCCGAAAACAAGCATATAGAGACATTTTATAAACCAGTTCTATACTGTAGATGTTCTCAGCACAAGAATGTCCATGTCACACAGAAGTATGATGGGGCATGGCTGGGAGCATTCCATTAAAGCTAAACATGCATGCCCAATTTCAGAAATAGTCATCATGCCTCCACCACCTAGCAGTAACATCCATGTCTATTCCTGCTTCAGGGCCTAACTAAGCATCTGAAAAGCTCTTGTTTCCTGATACTAACGTCAGGTGAGCCTGACATCAGTACCGGGAAAAATGGTAGACACCATTATAAAGACCAAAATTACAGAACATGTAGATAGTCATGACATAATGGGAGTCAGCCATGACTTTAGCCAAGGAAGATCTCATCTTACTAATCTGTTATGTTTTTTTGAAGGTGTGAATAAACACGTAGACAAAGGTGAGTCTGTTGATATAGTGTATCAGGATTTTCAGAAAAACTTTGACAAGGTCTCTCATGAGAGAGTCTTGGCAAAATTAAAAAGTCATGGGATAGGAGGTAGTGTACGAATGTGGATCAGGAACTGGTTAAAACATAGAAAGAACAGGGTAGGGCTAAATGGCCAATTTTCCCAATAGAGAAAGGTAAATAGTAAAGTATCCCAGGGATCTGTGCTGGGTCCACTGCTTTTTAATATATTTGTAAATGACCTGGAATTGGGAATAACGAGTGAGATAATCAGATCTGCAGATAACACAAAATTATTCAAAGTCGTTAAAACCCATGAGGATTGTGAAAAATTTGAAGAGGACCTTGCATCCAAATGGCAAAAATCCAAAAGATCCAAATGGCAAAAATTTGAAGACTGGGCATCCAAATGGCAGATGAAATTTAATGTGGCAAGTGCAAAGTTATGTACCTAAGAAAGAACAACCCAAACTATGGTTACATGATGCAATGTTCCACATTAGGAGCCACCACTCAGGAAAAAGATTTAGACGTCATTGCGGATAACATGTTGAAGCCCTCCTCCCAGTGTGCAGTGGCAGCCACGAGAGCAAATAGAATGCTAGGTATTGTAAGGAATGGAATGGAGAATAAAACAAAGGATAATATAATGCCTCTGTATCGTTCCATGGTGTAACCGCACCTTGAATATTGTGTGCAATTCTGGTCACTGTATCTTAAAAAAGGATATAGCATTATTAGAAAAGGTTCAGAGAAGAGACACCAAAATGGTAAAGGGGATGGAAGGATACTCCTATGAAGAGAGGCTAAAAAGGTTAGGCCTCTTCAACCTTGAAAAGAGACAGCTGAGGGGAGATATGATAGAGGTCTATAAATTAATGAATGGAGTGGAACGGGTAAATGTAGATCGATTGTTTACACCATCAAAATATAGAAAGACCAAGGACATGCAATGAAGCTACTGGATAACCTATTTAAGACTAATAAGAGAAAATATTGTTTCACTCAATGTGTAATCAAACTCTGGAATTCGTTACCGCTTGATGTAGTAAAAGCCGGGTTTAAAAAAGGTTTGGACAAGTTCCTGGAGGAAAGGTCCATTAACCATTATTAAAGGGGACCCGGGATATCTACTGATTGTCACAATATAAGCATTGTGGAACCTGTGTCTTTTGGGGAAACTATTAAGTACTTGTGACCTAGATTGGCCACTCTTGGAAAAGGATACTGGACTTGATGGACCTTGGTCTGACCCAGTATGGCATATCTTATATTCTTAACTTATGTTCTTGTTCAGAACACCCGGAGGGAATAGAGAGGAAAGTACTCTGATATCCCCCAATACTTTTCATGATCATAACAAAAACTGAAGGAAAACGAGGACATTTGTTCTCTATTTGCAAAATATCAGACAGGGATGTACATTTAACATGGGATAGATGTCCCTGTGCTAAATGTTTATCGTGAGAATGTCTATGTGGAGTGAAGGAGTAGCTTAGTGATTAGGGCAGCAACCTGCAATCAGAAAGACCAGCTTTTGAAACACTACTGACTCTGCTTGTGGCCTTGGGTAAGTCACTTAACCCTCCATAGCTTCAGGGATCAATCCTGGGATCAATGTTGTTCAATGTACTTGAGTGATATTGCAGAAGGACTGAATGGAAAAGTCTGCCTTTTTGCAGATGATATGAATATTTGCAACAGAGTGGGCACTTCTGAAGGAGGCGGCAATATGAGGAAAGATCTATAAACACTGGAAGAATGGTCTAATGCTTGGCAGTTAAGATTTAATGTGCAGAAGGGCAGAGTCATGCACTTGGGATGCAAAAACCCAAAGAAATCATATGGGATAGGGGGAGAGAAGCTGGTGTGCACAGATCAGGAGAGGGACCTGTGAGTGCCAATGTGTGAGGATCTCAAGGTGGCAAAACAGTGTGACAAGGCAGAAGCCAAAGCAGAAGAATGCCGGACTGCATACAGAAAGAAATAACCAGCAGAAAGGAGGAGGTATTAATGCCCCTGTATAAGTCATTGGTGTGGCCTAACTTGGAGAATTGTATTCACTTTTGGAGACCATATCTCACAAAGGATATAAGAAGTTCAGAGGAAGGCAACCAAAATGATTTGGAGCTTGCACCAGAAGACGTATGTGAAGAGGAGGAATATGAGAGTTATGATACAGACTTATAAATACTTTCATCTTGCTGCTCCTTATGCCTGGAGCAAATTTCCCAAGTCTGTACATCAGGCTACATCTCTCCCCCTTTTCAAATCCATGCTAAAGGATCACCTCTTTGAGGCTGCTTTTGGATCCTGACCCCCTTGTGTCTCGTTACCCTTCCCTCTTTGGACCCTTATTCTCATCTATTTACTGTCTGTCTTGATTAGATTGTAAGCTCTGATGAGCAGGGACTGTCTTTATATGTGTCTGTACAGTGCTGTGAACGCCTTGTGGCACTATATAAATGATTAATAGTACTAAAGAGTATTAATGAACAAACAAACCTTTTTCAAATATGGGGCAGCTGTAAAACTAGAGGTCGTATGATAAAGCTGCAAGGTGGTAAACTTAAAAGCAGCATCAGGAAACACGTTTTCACTGAAAGGGTGGTGGATGCTTGGAATGCCTCCCAATGGAGGTGGCGGGGCAAATATAGTCACTATAGCGGCTGATAATGGTTGAACAAAGATGGATTTTTACTTTAGCAATGTTAAGCCCAGGTGGCTTAAATGCTTTTATTGATTGGAAAGCCTGTGTCTGATACAAACTGGTGATCTCAGAGAATAGACATTCAATAAAGTTTTTTTGAGATATGAGTGGGGCTCGGTTTGGTGTGCTAATGATCAACGTCAGTGGAAAGGCAATTGTTTATAAATTAAGATGCTTGGGATGAAACCCAAGGGAGAAATCTTAATGAATCTAGGTTTAAAAGAAAGTAGTGAGCAGGGACTCCGCATGTGCGGCGTCTTTTTGAGACACTAGGAATGAGACGTGGGCAGCATTGCTTCCTCCCGGTTTGTCTTCTTCTTGTATTCCTTATATTGCGGATTTTGAGGTATGTGAGGTAGAATATAGTTTTTAGTATTAGGAGGGGAATGAAGCCTAGGAGAATAGAAATTCTTGAGTGGTATTTTCTTCTTGTTTGATTTCATAGAATAAAGCTTGAAGGGAACCCCTGAAGAAACGTCTAGTGAAACGCGACAGCAGTACTACTTGGAAGCGTTGGGAAAAAGTTTAAGATCACTGGAAATAGTTTAAGATCATTGAAAGGGAGAGTTTCATTGGATAAAATTGGAATTTTCCTAAGTGGAAGTTAAGGTCATTGATGCGAATACAACACATGAGCCAGAGACATTAGTCGGCTTTGTGCTGAATGTCTGAGACCTGTCTCCCACAAGAAGAAATAAGCCTTTCTTCTATGAAAAGAAATGAGCCATTGATACAGTATGGCTTCAATACCCTTTGGTTATGTTTTGAGTGCACACAATTTTATTATTGATATTATCGCTCAAGTAAGACAACCTGATTACTATAGTCTGGGGGCAAATATAGTGGCAGAATTCAAAATGGCATGGGACAGACTCAGTGGATCCCTTTATAGCAAGAGGATGAAAGCAAACTTAAGTGTCTTTAATACTTCAATAGAAGGGGTCTGACCTGCATGGAGGAATAGGTACAACCCTAAACACAAGCATAGAGAAGGGTGATCTGCACAGAGCTGCAGTTACAACCACTCTAACCACCTTACTGGTCAGACTAGATGGACCATACTGATCTTTATCTGATATTATATACTATGGGGGTCATCTGTACCACATTTAACAGGTCTGGACTAGATATATGCAGGGAGCTTTGTTTGTGGGTGGGAAGGTGTGGGCTGCAGGTGGAGCAAGGGTGGGTTGTGGGCGGCACCATGACTCTGAACGTACAGGGCCTATTCCGAGGTCGGCCCCATACATCCTGGGTCAGCCATTTGTATGGGGGACATATTCCACTTTAGAGGTGGAATAAGTCCTCCTGGATGGCGGAGGATGAAGGACCCGGGCCCAGAAAGGAAGGTGAGGGGGTGCATTAGGGTTGCCAACCAGCCGGTTTTCAGCCGGCCTGGCCAGTTTTCCTGTGGTCGGACCGGCTGCCGGCAGAGAACCGAAACCGGCCATTGAAAAGCCGTTTTTTTGCTCTGGCTGCGAGATCGGGAGCGGCCAGAGCAGAAAACCGGCTTTGCGCTTGCGATCGCGATTGCGATCACAGTCCTGGCCCCCCCTTGCAGCCGCTGCTGCTGCTTCTTACAGAGCAGCGGCTGCAATAAAGTTAATTTAAAAGTAAGGAATCCTGTGAGGGGCCTTCCGGCCCTATGAAACTCCTTCTGCAGTGCTCACCCCTCTGATGTCACTTCCTTTTCAGCCAGGGACCCTGCAGAAGGAGTTTCATAGGAGCGGAGGGTTTCTCACAGGTTTCCTTACTTTTAAATTAACTTTATTGCAGCTGCTGCTCAGTAAGAAGCAGGAGCAGCAGCTGCACGGGGGGGGGGGGGGGACCTGTACTGGAAAAGGGCGTTGGGGGGGCCGACTTTGACTGGAAATGGGGTGGGATGGGGGGGGGACCTGGACCGGAAAAAGACTATGGGGGGGGGGACTTGGACTGGAAATGGGCTGTGATGGGGGGGGGGGGACCTGGACTGTAAAAGGGCTATGGGGGGACATGGACTGGAAATGGGTTGTGATGGGGGGGGGGACCTGAACTGTAAAAGGGATATGGGGGGGAGGGAACTTGGACTGGAAATGGGCTATGGTGGAGGGAGGGGGAACTTGGACTGGAAATAGGCTGTGATGGTGGGGGGGGGGCTAGGACTGCAAATGTGCTGTGATGGTGGGGGGGGGGCTAGGACTGCAAATGGGCTGTGATGGTGCGGGGGGACTCGGACTGCAAATGGGCTGTGATGGTGGGGGGCCTAGGACTGGAAATAGGCTGTGATGGGGGACTTGGACTGTAAATGGGCTGTGATTGGGGGGCGGGGGCTAGGACTGGAAATGTCCTGTGATGTGAGGGCTAGCACTGGAAATGGGCTTATGAAGAGCTGGAATAGGACTGGAAATGGGCTGATGTGGGGCATGGGAGAATGGGACTAGAAGGGAGTGGATGCTGGGTGGGTCTAGAACTATAAGGGAACTGATTTTGGGGGAGGACTACAATGGATGGGGATTGAGAATGGAGAGGGGAAAAAATATTTTGTGTGGAAGAAAAGTCTATGATGGGTCGGGTATTGGGAGAGTAAGAGGGGCTTGAGAATGGAAGGGTGAAAATTAAATGGATGATAAAGGAATAAGGAAAGAACTGGGGAAAAGAGCAAAAGGGAAACAATCAGTATGTTAAAGCAGATATATAGAGAGAATGGAAAACATCTAAAAGAGAAGAAAGGACAAATGGATAGCTCGCAGAAGACATGACCTCACAGCCAATAGCCACCTAGCTACTCACCGCAAGGCAATCTCCGAATCAATGAAACGGTACCACTCTGATACCTTGATGAGATCTCTCAACAAGCCACACGACCTTTTTGACCTAGTTAAGTCCCTATCTAAGGAGCCATCCTCAGGGCCTCAAGTGGAGATACACCCTCAAGACTTTGCAATCCACTTACAATCTAAGATGTGCCTTATCAACAAAACCTCTGCAACAACCACCACACCTGTGCAGAACGTCCCTGGAGCTCTTTCTGCATTCTCTATCCCCTCCAAGAAAGGAATTGAAGACACCATTACAGCCCTCAACATCACTACATCTCAGTCCGATCCATGCCCTGCCTTCTGGATCAAGGAGCTCCGCAGTCACTTTAGCCCAGTAATTGCCAAAATAATGAACCTCTCCTTTTCAACAGGATCATTCCCTTCAGCCCTTAAGCATACTTCAATTAGACCCCTGCTGAAAAACTGCAAGCTCGACCCTCTAAAGGTAGAGTCCTACAGACCCATCTCTAGCATACCTCTACTTGCTAAGATCATCGAAAAAGAGGTTCAACGACAGTTACAGGACCATATTGACACCATTGCATCGCTAGACCCCTGCCAACATGGCTTCAGGGAATATCATGGAGTCGAAACTCCTCACCATTCTCTTCAGCAAGATAATCTCAGGCATAGATAACATCCGCCAAGGTTTTGCCCTCATATTCCTGGACATCGCCGCAGCGTTCGATTCAGTGAATCACGAACTCCTTTTAGTGAGACTAATTGAGAAGGGCATCACTGGAACAGCGCTTAAATGGTGCAGGTCCTATCTATCCGAAAGATGGCAGCATGTCCGCTCAGGAGGCAGAACTTCAGAACCTTTCCATCTCGATCAGGGAGTTCCTCAAGGTTCCTCACTCTCTGCCCTTCTATTTAACATCTACATGCAACCAATCTGTGAGATCATACGGTCATTTAAGGTCGATTACATGCTGTATGCCGATGACGTTCTACTCTACACCCCCATCTCTACTGACCATTTGGATCTCTCCCCTCTAATAAATTGTTTCAATGCAGTTTCTGATTGACTTCTCTCCCAAAACCTCCATATACAACATAAGAAAACGGAAGTCCTCTTTATCACGAGGAATCCCAACTTTAACCCACCACAATATCTCAAAACTAAGGAAGCCGAACTGCAATCCAAACCCTCAATACGCTACCTAGGAGTCATTCTGGATCAACACCTAGATATGAAGTCCCACATAGGAAACACGGTCAGAACAGTATACTACAAGTTCCGCTCTTTGAGACACCTACGCTCCATGTTGGAACCAAAAGATTTCAGGACAATATACCAAACACTGATCATACCCCACTTCGATTACGCCAATGTCATTCTTCAAGGTCTTCCTCAATCCACCTTAAACCCGTTACAGCTGGCAATGAATGCCGCAGCAAGGGTACTTTATGGAGCCGCCAGGACTGACCATGTTACTCCTCTGCTGATTCAATTACATTGGCTACCCATTCAGGCCAGAATTCTCTTCAAAACTTTACTTCTCACGTTCAAAGCTCTCAATAAACTCTCCGCTGCATCCTTATCTGCCCTTATTCACACTACTACTACACCAAACAGAACAAGAAGATTCTCGTCCATCAACTCCCTAAAGCTCCCAAAGGCCCTTACAAGCTGCTCTTCTTCTACAGCCAACAGAGCCTTTATCCTTTGTGCCCCTAGGTGCTGGAATGCACTACCCCCTGGCATCCGAGCTATCAACAGCCTATCACAATTCAGGAAAGCCCTCAAATTTCATCTCTTCAACAAGTACCTTATAGAGTCATCAACACCCATTGACATTAGTGTTCCCACCCAACTAACAAACTCCATGATATCTCAATAACATGCTTAGGCTGATTCTCTATAACGATTGATCCTGTTCCTAGTAACATGTTCCTATTCAGTAGTACTACATCTGTAAATAGATTGTAAATAGTTTCCCTTGTTATCCAAGTTCCTTCCCTTGTTATCTGTAAACTCATGCAAGTTAACTGTACTGAGATTTTTGTTCTATGTGAACCGCGCTGATGCTGAATAGTGCGGTATATAAGAGAATATAAATAAATAAAATAAATAAATAAATGAAGAAACCAGAAGAAAGTGACTGGAGCAATTGCAACTGAAAAATGAAATGCCCAAACAGAAGGTAGAAAAATACTTTTTATTTTGAATTTATTAACTGGAATATGTCTTTGCGTTTTTGTTTAGTGCAAAGAGGAAATTACTTTATAGTTTTATTTCTCCAGTGTTGTACATTTCATGTTTGGATTTTGGGGTTCCCAGTTTAATTATTATCGACCAAGGAAGTTAGCCTACACGTATCCTCAGTAATTTTTGTGGGTGGGGCTGGGGGCGGGGCAGGGGTGGGACTAGGGGAGGAGAATGGGTGGAGCATGGCGAGCCAAAGGTGTTGGGTTTTTCTCGGTGAAAAAGTTGGCAACCCTAGGGTGCATGGGGTTCCCTACAGCACAACCCTGGCCACAGCAGGCCCGATTGGGGGTTGGGTGGCATGGAAAGGAACTTCTCGAGGCCGCCTGGGATCATGGCTCCTGAATGGAGTCACGGTGCCATGGCAACAGGACGCCATGGCACCATGGCTCTATGTAGGAGCCTGGCTGGGCTAGCCGGGTAGTAGGCTGGATATCCAGGTGCCCAGAATCAGGGCACAGCCTGCACGTGGCTGCACCTAATTCTGATCCTGCGGGCATGTCTAGTCCCTGTGGGAACAGAATTTGGTGAAACCGGGGCCTATCCAGATTTTAGACACCCGGAAAGGAGGGGACGCCCAGAACAGAATTGGCCTCCACATTACTAGACTGTAAGCCCTTCAGGGACAGGGAAATACCTACAGTACCTGATTGTAACTCACCTTGATCTACTCCTGGAAAGATGTGAACTAAATAAATTAAATAAGGACAAAACTTGCACATGGACAGCCATTTTACAGACACGTTGATCTGGACATCCTAGATTGCACCTAGATATCATTTCTAAAATGTGCCTTTACATCAATAAAACAGCATGCTCAGCCATTTTGTCTGTTCATGATAAGGAAGAAGAGGAGCTTAATTGCCCAACCAGCCTTAATACATGGCTTTAAACCTGGTATAAAGAAGAAGGTTTTAGATAATGAGCAGCTGGGGCAATAGATGAAACAACATAACACTATACTGTAATGATGGACTACATCTTCCTGTGACAGTAAAGATGATCCTAAGTGAAAAATTCAGACAATATGGGTGTCATTCAGCACCACAGATATGCGGGGATGTATGTACATCCCCGTTATTCGTCGCCCTGCCGTTCCCAGTGCAAAGGTGCTGTACTACGGGGAAGCCTTAGATGGGGCGGGAAGGAGCAGTCTGGAGGCGGACTGAGGGCAGGTCATGGGCGAGCTGTGACCCCAGATGTACAGGACTGATTCTGAGGTCAATCCTGTACGCCGGGGGTTGGCCACCTAGATGGGGGACTTATTCCACCTCTGAGGTGAGATAAGTCCCTCTGGATGCTGGGGGACCGCAGCGCCAGACCAGGACAAAACAATGAGGGGGTGCAGGATATACCCTGCCACTCGACTCTGGCCATGGGAGGCCACATCTGGGGTTGGGCTGCGGGGGAACAGAAATTTGGGTCAGCGGCTGGGGATCATGGCTCCAAGCTATAGCAATGAGACGTCATGACACTACAGCTCCATTAAGGAGCCTGGCTGAGTTAGCATGTGGCCCATCAGAATCAGGGCCTGGCCTGCAGGTCCAGGCTGGTAGACCCAATTCTGATCCTGTGGGCACGTCTAGCCCCCATGGGATCAGATTTGGGTGCTGTATGCCCAGAATCTGAGGGGCCGCACAGGGGATGGACAACTAGAATAGAATTGACTTCTAAGTGGTTAGACATTTAGAAAAAGAGAAAGAGGGTGACAGACGTGGATGAAAATAATTTCTGAATGCCATTCTCAACAAATGTATTACAGTAATGTTGAAAATAGAAAAAGACACCATCTTAACTCACACATCAATAACAGAGTATAAGAGGAGTTAGGAATAAGAATTATACAAAATAAAAGCAAGTCATCCAAAAACTGCTGAAGTCTATCAGCACAAATGCCCCCAGTCTAGGAATTTTCCTGACCTGGAAGCCCTGATGATGGAAATGGACTTGAACATTGTGACAGTTGCAAACATGGCTCAGTGAGTCTCATGAATGGGATATCGTCATGCCTGTCTATAATATATTTAGAAGGGATAGAGAGGACAGAAAAGGAGGAGTAGACATGTATATAAAAACAATATTAAAGCAGTTGAAATGTAGGGAGTGTGGGGAAATGAAGAAGCACTGTGGATTGGAAAGAGGAAACGGCACCACCATCCACACTGGTGTAATTTACAGACTGGAAACAGAAAAGAGGAAATCCTCCGCAACAAGCAAGGGCCCCTTTAATAAAATTGGTTTTACCAAGCCGTCACCAGTGTAGCTGTGGCCATTCTTCGCTCCCTTGTTGGATTGTTATAGTTCACAGACTTCCAACTGAAACAGAAGAAATGGACAAACAGGTGGTAATGAAAGGTGAGGTGATGATACTGGATAGCTTTAATCTACCGGATGTGAGTTGGATTATCCGATCTGCAAATTTGGAAAGAAGTAGAAAGATCACGGATGCTTTACAAGAGGCTTTTCTCAGAAGAATGGTGATGGATCCCACCAGGAATGGTTCAGTGCTGGATCTAGTATTCACCAATGGAGATAGTTAGGCATATTCAGTCCCAGAAGTAGATCCTCTCTATAGTCCAGTCTGAACCGGACTACAGAGGGGACTGCGATTATGATCCCTCGGAGCACGTCAAAGCCCCTGGGATCAGAATCGCGAACAGTCCTGTATGTACAGGCTAGAACTGCGATTCAGTCCGGCCTGCATGTACAAGACTGTACCTGGCTAACTCAGTGAAGGCTCTTCAATGGAGCCGTGGAGCCATGGCGTCATGTTGCCATGGCACCATGGTTCCATTGAAGAGCCACAATGCTGGCTGCCGGACTTCAGGGCTTCATTCCCGGCAGTCCAACCCCCGATCCGGCCTTTAAAGAGGGCTTTAAACTAGATTCGTTGGGGATAGGTGAAGAAAGCCCCCAGGTAAGTGAAAGCCCCCAGGTAGGTGATACATTAAATACCTTTATGGAAATGGGTAACAGGGGTAACATATGGAAAGCAGTGTGCATAAATGCCCGTAGCATGGAAAATAAGATCCCTGATGTTGAAGCTTTGGTGGGAGTGGCTGACTTGGATTTAGTGGCAGTTACAGAAACATGGTTAACGGAAAACCATGACTGGGATGTAACTATACCTGGCTATACTTTATTCAGAAAGGACAGGGTAGGAAGAAGGGGAGGAGGAGTGGCACTATATGTAAAAATTATTATTAAAGCTTTGGAATTACAGAGCTTAAAAGGGAGAGAGGAGGCATTGTGGGTTAAACTAGAAAGAGGGAAAGAGAAATCTATTTGCATTGGTGTGATATACAGACCTCCCTCACAAGAGGAAGAGGTGGACAGAGAGTTAATTGAAGACATACGCAGCATTGCTAGGAAAGGGGAAGTGCTACTGATAGGAGAGTTCAATATGCCAGATGTTGATTGGCACATTCCTGCTGCAGTATCATCTAGAAGTAAGGAGATCCTGGATTCTCTACAGGGAGAACTATTCAGGCAATTGGTAACAGACCCCACACGTGAAGGGACCATACTGGACTTGGTGCTTACCAATGGTGAAAGTGTTTCTGATGTTGTAGTGGGAGATAATTTTGCATCCAGTGATCACCAGATGGTGTGGTTCAGTATTAGGACTAGGGCTGTTAGAATCCATTCCAAGGTGAGGATCTTAGGGGCATGTTTACTAACAGGCCGGTAAAGTGCGGGTCGCGGTAGAGTGAGTGTGCCGTATAAGGAGTGGGCGTTCCGTCCTGAAGAAGAAAAGCCGTGATTGACAGATGCGCTAAGGTGCGCGGCGCCCGTGTGCGCTCCGCACCTTACCGCAAATGAGAGCCGAACGGGAGGCATATGTGTCGCGCTGATCAAACAGAAGGACAGAGCCACAGCACAATGGTTGAAGCACTGACCAATGGTGCAGGGAGCAGGGGTTCGAAACCACACAATGCGCAATGGCTCGCTGAGGTGTTAGTTTATGAGGCAGAGGAATACTGGGCCAAATAAAGCAGCCCGCTGAGTTTTGTTTTGGCACACATCAAAACTGGACGGGATAAGGAGGCGCGCTGATGTTTTTATGCGACATTTGAATGCTGGGCGGCATAAAGCGTCGCGCTGATGTTATCTGGCGGCATATTACTACTGGGCGGCAGAAGGCGGTGCGCCGGTTACGGCGGCAATCGCATAATGGAAGGTATAAGTGGGGCGCTGATGTGCAAACAGAAACACAGAGCCACAGCACAATGGTTATAGCTCCCACCAATGCTGCAGGGATCAGGGGTTCAATCCCCACAGTGACTAATGCAGACTGCTGTGTGCTGTGTAATGTTAGGAGGCTGATATATAATGGGTGGCATAAGGCGGTGGTATGCTGGGCAGAGAGCGTTGCGCTACTGTTTTCTGAGTCATGTCAATACTGAAAGGCATAAGTGACGTGCTGATGTGCAAATCAGAGAGCAAAGCTGCAGCACAATGGTTACCACACCAACCAATGCTGCAGGGATCAGGGGTACGATACCCAACAGTGCAAAATGAAGATAGCTGGCTGAGGCAGTAGCTGTTAGGGGTAATATTGTTTTAGGAGTACCGTATTGTATATATGTAGAATCATAACCGATAGCAAATACACTCGCAAAGCAGTGTAACAGAACGTCGCCCATAGGTTAATGCAGAGGGCACATGTGAAAATGCAATGTCCGCCATGGCACCCTACAATGTTGGTGAAAGTGTAGCCAAGTGTGCTATATGAGGCAGGGTAAGGTGAGAGCACTGTCCCAGATGGCAGCAGTGTGCATTGTAACGTATGGGAAATGTAAGTCGGTGTGTTGACCAAGGTCTGCCATACCTGATTTGGCAGGGAGGGGCTGCAGACAGGGGCAGGCGACTGATATGAACAGGGGATTAGAGTGTATCTTATCTTGTAAACTGCCCTATTCCCGTTGGAGTACTACAGCTCCATTAAACTCATGCTCTGGGGAAGAAGCCAATACTCCTCTGTTGTGAATGCTGACAACTTGTGCAGATAGTGAATGATGGAGGGGTGATCATGGTTTGAATGTTCCAGTGAATAAGGTTGGCAGAGGTATGTCAACTGTCTGTGTGCAACTGTACAGCAATCTGTGATGCTGTCTCAAAAGAACTACCCCCTTGTGCCAGATATTAATGCACCTTTTATGGTGTTTCAGAAGGCACACACGTTGCTAGGAAATGAAAACCTCATTCTCCACAAAGGCCATGTGGAAAGGCTGTCAACTCCCAAGACACTATTGTATGTAACCCATAAGCTGTGTCAATCAAAGGCATGGCAAAAGATGCCCCAAGGATGTAGAGATGAACCCAGAAACGTAACCCAGTAGCACTAACATCCCTCAGTTGGAATGGCAAAGGAGGTATGTGGCAAACCCACACGTAACACAAGCACTGCACAGAGCTAAAACACAAAAACAATACAAAAGTAAAAGAGGGATGAAGATCAGTTGCTGAACTGCAGAAATCATCCCCAACCCATGTGGCACCCATTAAAATGGACAACCCAGTTGAGGGTACAATATGCTCACAGCACACATCAGTACATATATGACCCTCAAACAAATGTTAAACACCTTTTATGGAAAAGCATACAAATATAAGACACCACACAGGAAGCACACTAATGACCACTACCACAAATCACAATGGCTAAACCGGCATGCCACACCAACAATGTGAGCTCCTTAGCAAAGACTGCAGAAAGAAAGAGTGCAGTCCATTAAACAAACCGCCTGCTGACTGTCAGGACAAGCAAACACCAAAAAGTAAGCATGATGAAATGCACATGCAGAGCTGCTAATTACTCATACAATTGCAGTCTGTATTTGTGATGTGGTGCACATGTGCACACACAATGAAATGTTCTGCAGTGGATACAGCATGCAAAAGAGGGGAAAAATATACCACAAGGGCAACAGAGGACGGTATGTGGAATATGTTAATAATTTGGATCAGGACATGAGAAAGTTCCACATGTAATCAGGTGTAACACACAACACCTGAATCACAGAAAACCAAAACCCCCTGATGTGTTGCCATGTAAACACCCTAAAGTGGGACACCTCTGAAACGAAATAATATGTGATGGCTAAGCAGCACACAGGATGCACCTTGACGTACAGTGAGGAGAGAGAAGGGTGTATGTAGAGGTGAGGAACCTGCTGTTACCTCATGGTACAGTCAGCAGATTAGAAAACAAAGGATATAGCACATGTGCTAATCAAAACAAAAACATACAGAGTAGAAACACATGACTGTAGCCACTCCCAGAAACAGTACACTGAGTACACAGTAACACACTGAGCACACTGAGCCAAGCATACTAAGCACACTGTGTGGCAACCGTGAATACCCAGTGAGGTTACATGTGTCTGCCAGATACACAGCTGTCACTGTACAAGGATGCGAGCACAGGTGGCACATGTACATGTGTGGCAAATGGCCCCAGACAAGTGTTAATGTGATCAAAGAGAGAAGGACTAACCTACTGTTAACAAAATGGCCTTGGACCCAAGCAAACACTGATCAATTCCCACTAGCACCCCATGTGGCCTAGGTCAAGTCATGTAACCCCTCATTACCGTGGAACAAAGACCAGTTAATCCTCATCCAATGATATTGACAAAATAAACAATGCAGTCCCTGGGTCACAAAGACGCAGGACTGAGAAACAGGCAATGCAATGTGTGCCTTTGTATCACCCTGCTCAATCACCAAAAGAGCCACATGTATGTGGAATAAATATCTTTATTTGGTATACACATCACAAATAGTGTAGTCAGTGCCATCATAATATGAAGGTGAGTGCATCTCTGATGGAATATTGAAACCCCTCTAATAGGGCATAAATCTAACTCACACAGAAAAGTTAATTCAACCACCACAAATGAAGAGCATGAGATATAATGTGCAGCCACTGCATACAATGCACTGGGCAGCAGACCCCCAGCCCCTACCTGATTCTGCATGCTGCAAAGGTGTAATGCACATATGAGTGCATGTAGAGAGTTGGCGCTGCATATTGAGGACACAACACACATCATGTGTCCCTCAAACCATATCCATCTTGCAACACAGGAGACAACCAAACCAAAAAAGCCTATGTTGAGAAAATGTTTTATTGTGAAAATCACGCTGGGAAAGTAATGTGTGTGGTCTCACATAATGTCTGAGCTAGGAATCAAAGCTGCAACAATGTAGACACAAACTCTCCTCAAAATCACAATGAGTATATGCAACAGGTAGGACAGGCACATGAACACAAACAAAATACAAACTCAACTACCTTCCCAAACCTATACATATACCACCATGAAGGAGGTGGCCCTGCAACCTTTTCAGAGTAGACAGTGTTTGGCCACATATAACATAATACATGGAATGCACAATTGACGAAGTGCAACGGTGACCCACATTGCCACACTGCAAACATCATGTCGCAATGTGAGTGTCTCTACCACAGGGCATAGCCTGGACTGTGCACATGGGAAATGCAAGGTGTTGACATACATGCAGACTGTCACGTCTGCACATCCAACAAACACAATAAGCAGCATCTGAACAAGGAAATGAGGGCCAAACATCCTATACGGAGCCACAAAGAAGTCTGAGGTCCACATGTTTTGTCTCACAAACATAGTCCGTCATATGCAAAAGCACCATCCACAGTGCAACATGAGACAGTGATGCCACACATGCACGTAAACACCCTTGTCACATTGACCACATTAATTAAAGATGGTCGTGTGTCCAAAATCATTGTTGAGGTTACACTTGTAGCATGTGCATGTGGAAAGCAGGTGGACATACACAATAGGAGTGCTCCATCGTTGGCTGTATGGCGCAAACATGGGTGTATGCTTGATTAGGAAGAAAAAGATGAGGGTATCCTGGGTGGCATGTCACACCCAGGGCCAAAACGTAACAATACTAAAACTGTGTTCGAATGGATCAGCTGCACTATCCATGTCATTTGCTGCTGCACACGGGGGGAACACTGCCAAAAGTAACAATACTATGTGCAATCCAACAGGTGAGGTTAATAGTGTTCCACCAAATATGGCTAGGAATAGTCAAGCGTGACATGTCAACATTCCACTGTCTTTGAAAGTTCATGTGTGTTCTCAACAATGAGCAGGACTCCCTGCAGAAACATCACACAAACAGTGCAGAGAACACCTCTGTAATGGAGAATTAAGTAGCTTAATAGTAATACTGTCCATCGCAGTCATATGTCTCACTCGCAGAGGTAAAACATCCAATGGGGCACTTTCTGGTGTAAAATGTCTATGGTGTTGTTTCTTCAAAAGGTGGGTGATGGTGACACCAGATGCACTGTAATAGATGTGTCCGGTATGTACTCAGCCCTGTGTCATGAGAGGATACGTATGTTCTTGTGAGCCACCTATGAAAAACACCACACAATGCACACCGTTACACCTTTGCAAATGCACAAGAAAGGTATGTGAAACCACACAGTACATTACTCAACAAAACATTGGTCATGACATCATTAATCCGAAACACACACATGGGTAAAACATGGGTATTGTCATGTCCATGCTCGTGTCACACAGGTGTGTCACAGCTACACACGACATGCATCTGTTTATGTGCACATAGAGGAAACATTATATGCATATAAGACAATTATGATTCATCAACAGGTAAACATAGATACAAATCTGCAATTAACAAATGTGCAACTTACCTTGTGTGTGCATCAGGTGTATGTCAGCAATCCCATGAACCACTACACAGCAATAAGAGGTGACAGTGAAGGCAGAGAATCTCAGCAGTCCGTGTACAAACAAAAGGTCAAGCCGCTGCTGATGCATGTCCACATTATGGTCATATCTGAAAATAAATAAAGGTGAACATCAGTGGTGACTCAGAACACAAGACACATTTTGTCGCACACCACACAACACATGTTGATAATACGCATAAGGTAAACAGCACTACGGAACACATACCACAGTCACAACTGCCCCCCAGGTGCACAGTCCCCTCACAGTACATGATAATGTACTATGCCTGAAGAGTGTCTCATCACACAGGCAACCTGTAATCACCCACACACAAAGTATGCATATTTCTGCAGTCCAGCTGCAACACATGGCCTGTATGTGTCCAAGTGGACCTTTAGACATATAAAGGCCCCGTGAACCGGCAATAATACCCTGTTGTTGGCTTATGGTACAATGTTCGGGTAGGGAGCAAGTGCAGGCAAACCAAATACAAACCTTAAATACACACACATGCAGATATGCTGTAACTGTCACATATACAGTGTGGCACAGGACATGCTGAACACAAACACATGGGGATATGTGTGACAACAGCAAGGGATGGGTGATGGAGCCTGAAGTGAAACACAAAACAACACACCATCTGCCCAATATGATGGAGCAATGAAGATATGTTTTCCACATGACCCCAGGCACACACAATCTCCCTGTACATCCACCTACCCCAACGCAAAGCATATTGGGTGATGTTCAGTCACATGCCAATCCAACACATCAACAGCATCTGAATAAACTATGTCCTGTGCATTGGGAAACACAACAGTAACAAACATGTCATGTTCTACAAGAGTATCACACACTGCACCTTCCTGTCCACAACTCTCATACCCCACACCATCACCTAATGTCTGACTGCTCCCTATCACAATGTATAGATCTCTCACATGTGAGAGGCAGCACAGAGTTGTAGGAGGCTATCCTCAGGTGTCCATAATCAATCCTGTCCCCATCGTACCTCTGTGTTGTTGTACAGAAAGATCAACAGACATGTCAGAAACCACCATGTTTGCACCTCATCACAAAGTACAGACGAGTCACACAGATCCACTATATTGGCAACAATGCCCCCTATCTTTGTGTAGGGGTGTGTCAATGTTGAATGCAAAGTCGCTTACAATTCTGGAAACACATATGGAATATGCACGAGTGTCTCATGTATGCAGGGAACAAATACATATCCTGGTGTGTAGATGTCATACCTTGAATCATAGTGACAGCTATTTGCTGATGATCTCCACAGATAGCTGTCAATGTGTGCGTCATGTCATTAAAACACCAATGGCATGTATATTTTTTACGCAAACCATGATGGCTGCATGCCATCACACTGTGTGTCATTGAGAATGTCAACGCATGGATAGCCAATATGTGTACCTCAGAGAAACAACTCTCACATATGTCTGGTTTTCCTTGCCAACATAATCCTCCCCTTCCCTGTCCGACTATCTATGCAATCTATGTAATGTGGACTGTACTATCCTACACTGCTCACATACCCAGCCTGTAGCTGAGGCATGATGGCATATGTTGAGAATTTATCAGCAAGATATGCCATGTACTCCCTGAGAATTCTGCACAACCATAAGCCACCAACACATTCTGTGCTCATCCTGCCCACTGTAACGCACCCCTCGCTGATATGGGGTAGGTTATCCTCTGTATCTGTGTACATATGTAGCACTGTACCTAAGGTCAATTCGCCTACATGTAAATGTGGCAATACTACCTCTCTGGCTGGACAATGCTCAGATCCCCATCCTATAACATGTCCATGTCATGGCTTTCTGGTGCAGTATACATTCCGACACACTGTAGGGTGACATTAACACCCTACACATAGATACCCTAATATCCGCAGAAACTACTACTAAGCATCTGTCCTGTGATATGTATGTCCTGATACGGCCATAATAACAAAGCAACACATAGCCAGCTGACAGGAGTGTAAGAACCAAATGTACACCCCAAAGGTGAAACATATAAATTCAACCCACTGGACTAATGTCCCCAAACGTGGACTGGTCTCACACTGTGAACATCTCACCATATGGCTAACACTGTTATCCACCCATATCATCACAAAACATCATTTGTGCTCAACAACAACAACAGGTGCTAACACAGGCAGCCACTAACTGTAATTTTAACCTTAAAAATCACACACAGCCGTATGAGCAACCACCCACATCATCTGGCACCAAATGCTGTTGTGTACTGGCCACATTGTTTGTGCCTCACACATGCCTATATGTGAGTTGTGAATTAGCACTAAAATACTAATGTGGTGTCACATACAAATCATATCCTGACATAAACTGTAACTGCTGTAAACATAACACACATAGGATTAAAAAGCTGTGTGGGTAGGTAATACGCACATGAGAAGATCTCTCCAATCAACCTCCGTCTGACTGCTGTGCCATCCTGTGTGTCACCACTGGCACGTACAGGGGGGCACATTGGATCTTGCTCCAGATCCTCATTAATCTCTGCAGGGATATTGTGCCTGAGAGCAATGTTGTGCAGGATGCAACAGGCTATGATTATCTCTGCAACAGTCCTTGGCTTATACTGTAAGGCCCCGCCTGACCTATCCAGACACCTGAAGCGACTTTTCAACACGCCAAAGGTACGCTCGATGACTGAGCGGCTGGAGGCATGGGCCTCATTATACCTCCGCTCTGCACGTGTCCGTGGCTGACGTACAGGGGTCAGCAGCCAGGGGCGACACCCATATCCTGCATCACCTTGGAAATAAAAAGAAATGTGCGTGTCAATATTCAACATAACTGACATATGTTAAGATGTAGTAACCCTACACAAAACAAATCCTGACATCAACATATAACCGAACAATTAATGAGCTGTAAAAAACACATATGCTGTTAGAAAAGGAACACATAGCCTAGAAAGTAAGTACACACATGGGAAATACCCCAACAGTTCCATCTATACTGTAACATATTGTGTGTGTGTGTGTGCGCGACATGGGTATTGTAATGCATTGACTGTCCACATTGGCACCCCTGCCAATGAGAGACGATAGTAACGATTCACGTGTCACATGTTCATATTGTATGTCTGAACAGTAACCTAGGTAAAATATGCTGCCATGAGAGGGTGGGAAAAAAACAGAACATGTATGCCATGGAGGCTGGTGATAATGTGAACCATATCACCTAGATGCATCCTGTCCTGTACGGGCAACATATCTAGATCTCATACTCTGTGTCCTTATGCTGTATATTGCTAAACATAAATTGTTTAAATACCAATCCTGTGCACTGTGTCTATCCTGGGAACATCCCACTGAAGGTGGGGTCTGCAAACCTGCACACTGTACTACTCATGTCTTAACCTCATAGAGATACACATCGGTACATTACCGTCATGTGCAGCTGAAAACAATACAACTCTGTATGCACACACATAGCCCACAGCTTCAGGCATCCCCTTTCCAATATGTTAAACTACATGAGGATCACTGGCCAATATGTGGCTAAATCATGATCATCTACAGTAGGCCAAGGTACTAGCACCAAATATACTTCGTTACACCCCTGCTGTGACATAGGCCAAATGCGTGACCATACATATCCACACGAGTGCTGCTAGCTGGAAAGGGCAAAAGCATACATCAGATATTCCCAAAAAACCCCTCATATTATATACTGGCTCCTGGGTAGCAACAACAGTCCAGAGTGAGTGTGTGAACCCCACACACACATGAGAAGGGTTACCTGTATGGATGAGCAATTATCACAAGGTTAAATGACATACAAGCATTATTTGGCAATGACCCATCATGATACGTGCATATGAGGGCCAAACCCCCCCCCCTCAGAATGTGTGCAGTTGATATTACCACACACTATGAGGGATTGTGCAACAGCCTAGCCACATGCACAGGGGTGTTGTCACCTGCACACCATGTGAATGTCTGGATCATATAATGCTAGGAGTCTGATGGTCTATGTTTGTTTGTAGCTGCTGTATGTGTACGTCTATACCCCTGTAATAATCTAAAGATACAACAGTCCCCAAACAAACATTGCTCATATGTTGATCTAAGTTTATGGTTTTAAACGAGTGTGCTAGCTATGTGAGTAGACATAAAGAAAGTTACAAACACATACATACATTACGACACATGACATACTCACCCAGCAAAATACAGTCCCCATAACGTCCGCCCTCAAATTGTGTGAAGATTGCCGAGTGATGCAGGATATAGGAGTCATGGGTGGACCCTGGAAACCTAGGGACCACATTCAGAATATGCAGATTAGCATCACATACAACCTGAACATTCAGGGAATGGTAGTGTTTGCGGTTGCGAAACGCCACCTCCCTGTCTCTAGGCGGGACCAGGGCAAACATGTGTGCAATCAATAGCACCCATCACGTGTGGTATCGCTGCTAATGTCTCAAAGGCCTGGTTCAGGGTCCCCCATTGTTGCCTAGTGTGTGGAATGGCAAAGTAATTCCCCACCCGCCGCACCATGGCACGCAGTACGTGGTGGAGACATCGTGAGAAGGATGGGCGGCTCATGCCACCCACTGCAGCCACAGATGACTGGAAACAGCCAGAGGCAAAAAAATGTAAAGCAGCAAGGAGCTTGACTAAACCTGGTATTGCATGGGACCGATCAGTCAGGGGCTCGAGGTCAGGTCTTAAATCCTCATAAAGCTCCCTAATAGCCCTTGTGCTCAGTCGGTACAGGGAGATGACCTGGTCCTCACGCATGCCCTGGAGCTGTGCCCTGGGCCTGTAGAGGCGTGGCTGCCGAGCCTGCACCTCGGCACGCCGTCTGTGCCGTGAACGCACAGCACATGGCTGGACCACCTCCACAGCTGCAGGTCTGAGTTGCTGCGGGACTACACCCATGCCCTGTGCTGCAGCCCCGTGGACACCATCTCCCCTGTCCGGCAACCGCAGCATCTGCCCACCACTCAGGACACATGCATAAGCATATATTGCTGCCATAAACTCCTCCCGTCCCACTACCAAAACACACTCTAACAACCACACAAACTCTAACAAACACACAAAACACACTATACAGTATCCAAAAGTAAAAACAACAACTGACAATACACACACAACACAATATAATAAGCAATACAAACACCAATACAATCCGCTAGTACAACTGCATAGACGTTCGTTCTTCTCCACACCAACCACACTCCTCCTGCTCTTCCTCTACAACCCTCAACGTGGGTAATGTTGTGATGGTAATATATGTTATTCTGGGGTGTGTGGTTTGCGCACACTGCGCATGCGCAGTTGATCGCATGCGATGCCCGTTGGTGGCACGCGTGCGCCACTCTACGCATGGGCGTCGGTCAGTGCGTGCCCACACGTATGTGCGCCGGCGTGAACATGCGCACAAAACACAGACACCCATGCGGTAGTCGTTGTAGTGCGCATGCGTACTGCGACACATGCGCAGTACAGTGTCTCAGGGCGCATGTGCGTTTGTCCGCGTACGGCCACCCATGCGTTGGCGAGCACGCGCCCAACGCACGAGCGTCACGCCCGCCCAAATGCGCATGTGCAATGGGAAGACACATGGCAATACACTATAAATAGGCCTGCACACGTGCATCACGTTGAGGGTTGAGAAAGGAGTCACAGTTAGAGAGAGAGGGTGTCATAGATAAAGTCTGAAACAGAGACAGTGGTGGGACTACTGCACAGGAAAGAAGCACAGTGAGGGATAACAAAATCTATAGGTAGAGAGGCTGTGGTGGGAGTAGTCCAGAGGAAGGAGGGAGAGAGTCAGTCCAGGGAGTACGGCAGCGGAGAGAGGCAGTGTAAGATAGTCAGGAGCAGAGTAGATTCCTCACCTTGTGCTAAGATAATATTTCTGTTCCCTTTGTTAATGTGTCCTTTACTGTGTCCTGTACTGTAACATTCTGTAAGTCTGTATTGCATGCTGTGTATTGTTCTGTTTTGTTTAAGTGAGTGCTGTTCTGTTGAAAGGAGCATTTAAAACATACAGAGATGGAGAGAGAGAGGGAGAGAGACGGTGAGGGTGAGGGTGAGGGTGTGGAGGATGTGTCCCAACCTGTGGTGGGTGATACACCGACGCTACAGACTGCACATCCTAGGGAGGGACATGCAGGACCATCTTTTGGGCCACAGCCTGCACAATATGTCCAAACTGGGAAGAGAAAAAGGGTACCTGTGCCTGGTCCACAGCGAAAAAGAGCTCTACGCTTCAGTGATAGAGAGAACCACCCCCTCCACTCGCATGTAATTGAAAACTATGACCTCTTATTTGGCAGGCTGAGCAGTCGCACAACAGTGGCCACCCGAATGGCAGTATGGGAGGAGGTGCGTGCTGCAATTGCAGAGGCAGGGGGCCCCACAAGGGATGTTGAAAGCCTCAAAAAGAGGTACTCGGATATAAAAAGAGGGGTGCGCCAGCACATGGTGGCTGAAAGACAACATGCGCATGGCACAGGTGGTGGGGGCCCTTTTATCCCATCACTCACACCATTGGAACAAGAGCTGGCAACACGTTTGGGCCACATCTATCTCCGTGGACTGCCGGAGGCCCTTGACACGGCACATCCTGACGCAGGTATGTATAGTAATTGCCAGGTTCACAATGTCCCTTCAGTACACATCATTCAGCTGCACAGACACTCCCATACCTGTGACCCAATCCACACCATGTTTAAAAAGTGGTGTCTCTTGTGTGTTATGGCCATGCACAAACTGTGTTGTTGCCATGCCCTGTCACAATATTACATATGTGTCCCTCGAAAACAGCAACCTCCCCATCTGTTTCCAAAACTACACACAACAATTCCTATCCAACCTGCACATCTGTGATTGCAAAGCACCATATGATTTTGTGGCACACTAATCAGGTAACGTGTGTGTGACATACTATTTGCACAGTGCTACATGTGCTTCTCAGTGGGCCACAGGTGCTGGCTACATGGGATCCACGGCACAATGGGTCACAGCCAAACATATCCAACAATGAGCATATAGTATGTCTAGAGACAATATTTCAAATGCATAATTAAACATAAACAGGCAATGTATGGTCCAAACAAGTGTAAGGGTGATGTATTCTCACACATGTGTGGACATATGTTGTACAGATAGGGGGAGGGATGTGATGGGGGACACATGTGGCATGGCACTCCAAATATACACATGGAAAATATGCAACATGTGCATGGCCACACGACACACATGTGCCCCAGAAACAGCTGAATGACGTAGACAAACATGTATGGGAGGGTGTCATGGGTCGGGTACGCAGCACACACGCACATACCCACCCCATCATCTCTGTGGTGTCTGTGCCACACATATATAGATATGATTATGTTGAAACATATGTGTTTTCCTTGTTATTGTTCAATATGCAGGTGACTACAGTAAAATGGGAGAGGAAGAGGAGGAGGCGGAGGAGGAGGAGGAGGAGGAGGTGGAGGAAGAGGGTGACTTTGACATCACAGTGCCAATGAGTGTGTTGGAGGATGACCTGCTGTCTCAGGGGGCAGCACAAGTGCTGTTGATGAGCCCATAGAGCCACCTGTACCCAGTATATCACCACTAGGGGCAGCATCAAGGGAGAACATCGACGGACCCAGGCTGCAAGTATACACCGAGAGCCCTGACCCTCAGGCGATGATGGCGGAGTTAAGGTCCCATGGCGTATCTGCACATCGCGATGCTGAAGGTGGGTGACATACGACAGTCATAATTCCAAAATAAACACCAATAGTCACTAGTTGGTGTTTGTGTGGTGAATGTTGCAACATAACCACCACATATATCACATGTATGGCTCATGTTGGTGGGATATTGTTTCTTGAAAGAATGGTGTGGGGTATAATATATGGTGTTACTATGACGCAAAACAGAATCACCGAAGGTCAGTTGACACCCACAGATGCAGGCCTAAAAGGAATGTTGTATAAGGGCCACCATGTTGTTGTCATGAGAAAGATCAACACTTGCCCTTGCAACAGTCTACCTCATTGCAGACACCCAGATGTCTGGTAAACCACAGCATGACATCTAAATAATAGTTGAAGAAACAAACATACCATATATATAGCAATGCAACCCTCCTCTGTGATGTAACAGCACAAAGAACGCATTCCCCACAGTCTGCATCTGCAGGTGTCAAATTACATAGCATATGGAGAGAGGTGCGAAAATATGTCAGGTCAACCATAGCTACGGATCTACAGAGGGCTCTCAAACGGTCAGTTTGAACCTGATGGCTTCTTTGGAGAGAACATTCCTCAATTTCCTCTGTACAGACAGACATAACATAGACTGTAATCCAGACAGAAAAGGAAAACACCATGTCCCCTTACTGTAAGGCCAACAATCCCTCAACAGATTGCATAGGCTGTGAGCATGTGTGTCCCCAGTTAAATTGTGGGCCCATGTCCCCATACCGTGTGATGGTCCCCAGTATCATACGTGTCATACCTGCAATATGTGTTGTATGCAACCATACAGTAATGAGTATGACGCATGTCTATTTCTCAACAAATGGTTAAACAAGGACCAAATCCGTGAACAATTACTGTGCTGCAAAATAAACCTAAACACATATGACTAACTACAACATAAGCTTGCCATGTTGAGACCATATCATACACCACGTATCCACACAACATTACCAGAATTGGCACATCACCCCACCCCTCCTTTCCGAATGCAAACATTAGAGCATTACACAAAGACCTCACATAACATACTGGTGTATGATAGCAATTGTCAAGCCCAATGAGAAATAACATAAACTGAAGACCTCATCTCCTTTACAAAATAACCAGATACATCATCATAGAGCAAGCAACCAAAGAAATACATTACCTAGTCGAAATGTGTTATTGGAGACACAAAAGGCAACTAGGGAATTTGACACAACACTGTATAGGTACTGGCCAGTGGGTAGATAGAGATATCTGACCAATCTGTACTGTCATACATACATTATCCCTTACAGCAGGGTACAAAATAAACATACTGAAGCTCAGCCTGTAAGGATCCATATGCTATGTCAAATGAGAAAGGGGAAAACATATGTTGTCTAGTTGTTATGACTGTTTTCCATGTCCTAATTGCTGCATCCACGTTCACAATGCCTGTGCAAGAGTTCTGCTCACTCACCATAGTCTGATGTTTATGTGTCCAGACAGCTCTATTGTACTGTTTTATTATCCACTCTACATTGTCACATTTGCTTTAAAATAAACCATTTATTCCGTGTAGTAGGTCTCTGACATCCCACACTATCAATGACGTAGTCAGCATGCCAATGTCTATCCTCAACTACACTCACATAAGCAGCTATGTTCATAAGGTATCACCCACTCCCACAAAACACGTAAATGCTTCACGGGATTAACGTCTGTCAGCACCATCACATTCTAGTCATTCCCCAACATCAGCTCACGTACATTTTGTACACCACCAAGCATACATATCAGTGTAGTCCTTGCACCAGGCAATTCCAAGGACCAGCACATGCGATAATGTGTACATCCCCACATCCAGCCCTCATACTGACAATGTAACCATCAGACCATACATTGTCATGTCATAAAACACTCATTAGGGCAGGCCAAACCTGATTTGCCGTCACACTGTCTTTACACAAATATATGCATCCCATGAGGCTACATCCAGTACAAACATCTCATGGAGAATAGCAAATTCCATAAACACATAACACACAGTTCCTGTCGTAACATGCCCCAACAGCTCATGTGCATCTCTATGCCACATATAGCAAAACCCTGGACCCATACATGACCTGTGCAGACATTCCCAAACACACCTCGGTACAAACAATGCTTCTGGCCATCTGAGTGTTTATGGCTGCTGCATGCTGCACCTGACCTAAATAATGGATATGAGATGACTGTCCTTGCCCAATTCTGTTGCCACGTCAGTAGTATGTGGGTGTGTATGCAGAAGCTATTGTATGACTGTTGTGTTGTCCTCCCACATCCTCTTCCTGTATAGTGTTCTCTGTGTTTCTATTAGTTTTAGTAAAATGCGATATATTTGTTATAACCCCGAACCAGGTTCCCATATGACTCAGCACTATCACATTAGCATTAGTGTGGTATGTGTATGACATGTTGCGTTATGAAGGTGTTTTCGTGGAGAGGTAGTTCATTGACCACCCTGTGTCCCATTCACAGCCAATCGACGTGTTCTGGAGCGGATTCGCTGTGCTGTGGAGCGGAACACCAGGGATGTTTGTGCTGCGCTACGGACATTACATGAGGGGGTCGTAGCCATGCCACTAACTCGCATGTGTGAGGCCCTTGAGGGCATACGTGATGTTCTGATCCGAGCTGCACCTGCACCACCAATGTATCCGGAGGAGGATATAGCCTTGCCAGGGAGAGGGGCCCGACGTGGCAGGCGTGGCCGACCACGCCGTCAGTAACCTATGATCATATAGAAATGTACAGCACGAAACCAAAGGTTTCTCTCTGTTGCACTGTTCAGTTTTAGCAACTATGTACATAGTATATTCTGTTATTGCGGCTTGGTTTGGGTTATATGTGAAAGTAGACATATGTGATTAGTATGTTGTGTGTGTGTTATGTAATTGGCTTGGGGGGATCTTTGATATGTCTTACACACATGTTTGTAACAATAGTTTTATATGAGAGAATTGCTGTGATAATAAACAGCTGTCCAAAAATAGATACATTGTCTCTTTCCAAAGAGTGTCCATTTGGTCCCATGTGTATCTCTGAGAGGGGGGTGGGAGGACCATAGGATCTGCAACCATGTCCACTGCATAAGCTACTTTGCCACACACATATACTATTTCCATGATCCACACATATGTGATGTTTCACTAGCACAATGTGTCACCACAGCCTCTGCGCTGCAGCGGCACAGTGTGCACAGACATCCATGTACGACATGGGTGTGGAACCGTGATACTGTGGAGCCGCAGAACAGTCAGGTTCTGAGCATATCCCTAATGTATATGCTGGCGATATATATCTCACCATTACAATTATCATGACCACCTTACTGGTTTGTGTCCCTCCAAGACTGGATTGAGAGCGCTGCCTTACACCTCTGTCATGTACGATTTATTTTGGGCTGGGTGCTGATGTCACAGACATCGGATGGTTATTTGGACTGCGTAACATTGCTCCCTGTTTCTCACCAGCAGTAACGTGTGGTGGCAATGGCAATATGTTGGTGGTGGGGAGTGGTGAGGAGGTATATGACACACTCTTGGTAACATTTTTGATGTCGGGGACATATGCGCCTTGCACACTCACTTTCCAAAATGGCAGAGGTGTAATCCAGTTCTATCAAAAGCGAGCCCTGGAGGACCGAAACATCAGTCTCGCTGACAGGATTTCTCCAATTCATATATATCTCTGCCACACTCATTAGGATATTTCCAACACCTGACTGCCCTGCGGCTCTACAGAACCACGGTCCACCACCCTTGATGTGGACACAGGGGTACTGTGTTATAAATGGCCTGTTTATGTTCCATACACATCACCATCTGCAACCCGTCATACAGGACACATTGGTGCCATATGTGTGACCTGTGCCCTCACCTATATAAGTGGTCACATGCACCCCAACCCACCATAGGGATGCATGTTACAGAGGCAGACATTTGTGAGCCGCATATTTTGCCGGCTCATATATGTGAGAACATGTGGGTCATGTATATGCATCCCTGTGGCAAGTACGTCTGTGGGGCAGCCACTACATGGTAACATGTAATGCAGCACCCTGCTATCACACACCTACACACATGAGTTTCCCGACACACTGCATGTGGTGCCAATTGAGGTATCACACGCATGTTTACCCGTCAGGAATGTATGTGGCTGCACACATATGACATGCTGGCATCTATAGGCATATGCTACGTGAGACACGTGACCATTACAGGGTTCAGAAAAAATACTTTAATATGTACACACAAAACTAAAACTATATACATATCTAGGGTAGGGGGAAAATGCCATCACCCACCCACCAAATCAAACCCTCCCCACCCCCGCACACACACAACCGCAATAACCACACACCCACACACAAAACCCGAAACCCCACAAGACCCCACCCACCCACAGCCAGCCCCCTGATGGCGGACAGGGCAGCAAAGGGCACCTGTGTGGACGTCACAGGCACCATCAATGATGCCTGTGACGCCCTTCAGGGGGTGGCTGCTGACATGGCAGATGCTCATTGTCAGCAACCACCCTCTCCATGGCTCCCGCCATCCATTCCTGCAGGTGCACCAACCGGTGCACCCGCTGCTCCAGTGCATCCAGAGCCTCACACAGATGTACAACACATCTGCCACCACACACACACATTGTTCCTGGTGTTTGTGTGGTGGCATCTGCATGCACTGTGTGTGGGGCCCTGGATGTTGGAGCCACCTGCCCTTGATGGCGGGAGCCAACAGTGCCCTGTGCTGCACTGTCCTCTATGTCACTCTCCCAGACACCCTGTGGCCACTCTTCCCCCCCTGACTCCTCCCCAACACCCCCCACCACCTCCCCCCCACCCACATCACCTGCGCCCTCACCCCCCCTTGTGACCCTGGCACCCACACCTTCCGTCCCAGCATCCCCATGACCCCCTCCGCTGTGTCGTCTGCAGGACCCTCTGCCTCCTCCCACTGGTGTCCAGGACTACCACCTCCACGGCAGCGCGGGAGGTGGGCCTTCGGAGGGCATAGGCAGAGGTACGGGGGTCTTCGTCACTGTCATCATGATCTGTGGAAGATGACAGTCATCAGCACACGTAGATGTGTGTGACACATCTCATGTACCCATGCAGGTACCATGCACACTGATGGGCCACTGTGTCCTCTGATGGTGGGCAGCCATGTCATCAATACGCACCTTCACCTTGTGATGTATCGGCAGTCCTCTCGCGCTCAAGGTATGCGCCATGGTGCAGGCGCAGCTCCCTCCCTTTCTTTCTCAGATCCTCGACCTGTGTGTGTGAGAAAATATGGGTGGGAGCATGAGTGAGCACTTACGTCCTGGTGGGTGGGCAACAGAACATAGAACAGTGTGTCCTGGGTCTGGACACTTCAGCTACACTGATGTGTGTTTCATGTATAGCATAGTTCAACACCTGTCACAGGGGATCATCATGGGCACATGGAATGTGTTATCACATGTGGACAACACCCATTACCAACTGAGCCTACTCACCAATGTTGGTCATCGTCACATATGTCAGTCTCTGGAGCCATGCCATGGTGCTTGCGTGATGCTACTTGCTGTCCAATATTTGCATCTCTTGTTGTGTATGTTTTGCACACCAGAGCGGGTGAAGTGATACATTGGAGCAGTTGTCGAATGCGACAGAACCCAAGGGGGACAGGGATGATTGTTAATTTGTTCATCCTGCTGTGTCTGGCGACCACCTGTTACAGGCAATGAACTATGCTATCAGCAGCTAACAACATGGCTAAGTCACACATGTGGGAAACAGTGGGATGAGGAGGGCAGGAAAGGGTTACCAAAACTGTCATGTGCTGTGGAGGGTCTGTACCTCCACCCATGTTTGCTGCCATCCTGTGTGAGAGTCAGGTTGGGGTGTAGTATGTATGGGGTATGTTTGGTAGAGCAGCTAAACAACATACAAACAACTGCAGGTGCCCTTATCTGAGCTTACCGTGCCCATGTCGGCTGGCCTATATCTTGTGGAAATGGCACTATGACCTATGACCTGTATGATGACAGCAGGTGTATTTTGAGAAACCATGGACAGACACCAAACAAACACACTACGCAATTGCCACCTGTGCTCATGTGGCTGCTTGTGTCTGTGGTGTCCAACCACAAGAGGTGACTGTAGCTTTCCTACAACATCAGTTCTGTTCACCTGCTACAAGGTACTGGATTTGTAGGAGGTGTGAGGATGGGTAACCTAACTATGCATAAAGTGAGGGGACTATGGCTCTGTTACGGCCTTTGGTAATATCTTTGCCTAGGTCATGGGGATGTTGTACCTATAAACACATCAACATGTGCACATAGCTTTTCAATCGTGATACATCACAGACATGTGTGATGAGATAGTGACCTCACAGACTATGTGAGAGGTGCAACTTACCTGTCATAAACTACCCCAACATGTGACTGCTATACCCACCAATGCAATGTGGCGTACGGCCCCATGGGGGTTGCGTGTTGTGCCACACATCATCAGCTGCATATCCCATTGCAGTGGGATCATAGACAAGTGACCTTACACAGGTCATAGGACTCCTGGAGATAGGGAGAATGTATTGAACTGGTAGGCACACACAACCATATCACCAGGGTGCGTGATAGACCACTGTGATGGCCTCACTTAACTCCTGGGGAAAGGGATGCTCTATTAAACTCTTTAGGTTCCACACACAACCATATCCAACAGGGTACGTGTATAGCCCGACTGTGTGATGGCCTCAGCAAAACTCCTGGTGAAAGGGAGGATCTCTTACACACTTTATGCAGACACAACCATATCTCCATGATGAGTGAAAGGCCTCTGTGATGGCCTTTGAGGTCTCCTGGAAATAGGGTAGATGTTATGAACTTTTTAAGCACACAGAACCATATCTCCAGGATTCCTGATAGTCCACTGGGATGGCCTTTCAGGACTCCTGGAACTAGTGTGATATTTTAAACTGTTTTGAGCACACATCACCATAGCTCCAGGATACATGAAAGGCCACTGGGATGGCCTTTCAGGACTCCTGGCCTAGGGGAGTCTGTAATGAACTTTTTCAGCACACAGAACCATAGCTCCAGGATACATTGAAAGGGCCACTGGGATGGCCTTTCAGGACTCCTGGAAACTAGGGGGAGATATTTTAAAACTGGTTTGAGCACCCATCACGCATAGCCTCCAGGATCCATGCCAAATGCCACTGGGATTGCCTTCCTACAGGAACTCCTGGAACTAGGGAAGATGTTTTAATGACCTTTTTCAGCACACAGAACCATAGCTCCAGGATACCTAACAGGCCACTGGGATGGCCTTTCAGGACTCCTGGACACTTAGGGGAGATATCTTCTAAACTAGTTTGTTCATGCAGCACAGAACCATATAAGCTCCAGGATACATGAAAGGCCACTGGGGATTGGCCCTTTCATCGGACTCCTGGACCTAGGTAGGTGAAATGTTTTAAAAACTGTTTCAGCACACAGAACCCCATAGCTTCCAGGATACTATGAAAGGCCACTGGGATGGCCTTTCATGACTCCTGGAACTAGGGGAGATATTTTAAACTGTTTGAGCACACATGAACCATAGACTCCAGGATACTGAAATGCCACTGGGATGGCCTTTTCAGGACTCCTGAATTTTCAACTAGGGGAGATATTTATAAAACTGTTTTGATCACACATCACCATATATCTTCCAGGATATACATGAAAGGCCACTGGGATGGCCCTTTCAGGATCCTGGAACTAGGGGAGATATTTTAAACTGTTTGAGCACACATCACCATAGCTCCAGGATACATGAAAGGCCCACTGGGATGGCCTTTTCAGGACTCCTGGAACTAGGGGTGATGTTTTAAACTGTGTTCAGCACACCAGAACCATACGCTCCAGAATACATGAAAGGCCACTGGGATGGCCTTTCAGGACTCCTGTAACTAGGGGCGATATTTTAAACGTTTTGAGCACACAGAACCATAGCTGCCAGGATACATGAAAGGCCACTGTGGGGTATGGCCTTTCCTGGACTCCTGGAACTAGGGAGATATTTTATAAACTGGTTTTGAGCACCACATCAACCATATCTCCAGGATTCATGCAAGGCCACTCGGGGATGGCCTTTCAGGACTCCTGGAACTAGGGGAGATATTTTTAAACTGTTTGAGCACACACACACCATAGCTTCCCAGGATACATGAAAGGCCACTGGGATGGCCTTTTCAGGACTCCTGGAACTAGGGAGATATTTTCACTGTTTGAGCACACATCCACCATAGCTCCAAGGATACATTGAAAAGGCCACTGGGATGGCCTTTCAGGAACTCCCTGGAACTATGGGAAGATGTAATGAACTGTTTGAGCACACAGAACCAGAGCTCCAGGGATACATGAAAGGCCACTGGGATGGCCTTTCAGGAATCCTGGTACTAGGGGTGATTTTTTAAACTGTTTGAGCACACAGAAGAATATATCGAGGATACTTGATTGGCCACTGGGATTGCCTTTCAGGACTCCTGGAACTAGGGGAGTATAGTTTTAAACTGTTGTTGAGCACACATCACCATAGCTCCAGGATACATGAAAGGCCACTGGGATGGCCTTTCAGGACTCCTGGAAACTAGGGAAAGATGTAATGAACTGTTTGAGCTCACATAAGACTAGCTCCAGGATACATGAAATGCGACCACTGGGAATTTTTTGCCTGTCATGACCCCTGGAAATAGGGTAGATGTAATGAACTGTTTTTCAGCACACTTAACCATAAATCGCCAGGATACATGACAGGCCACTGTCTGATGATCTTACAGCACCCCTGTTTGATGGTGATATTGTTTTTTGTTTGTACTTTGACAGCACACAGACAGCAATATCACCATGATGACAGTTGACAGGCCCGTGTGGATGGCCCTCTAGCTATCCCCTGGGGATAGGGTTTGGTATGTAATACAGTGCTTGAAGCACACACAACCGTTATCTCCCAGGGTGACTGATAGACCACCACTTGTGGGTGAGCTCTCAGGACCACTGGGGATAGGGGGGCATATTGTCACACATTGGCAAAACCAACCAGAATTCACCTGGGTGATTGACATACCATTAATGCTTTGGCTTCACAATACCCTTTCTGTGGACGGAAAGGTTATTTTTCTGCAGCTACGACATTTCAACCATATTCATATTATGTGATTTGGATATAATTAAGCTGATCTATTGGTTTGCTTTTCTTAACAGTAATGTGTTTGGCACGTCCACAGCAGCAAATGCCAGGTAATAGTGCTAAGCAAAAAAAAAAATCATGAACCCTTGTGTGACCATATCCACTCCATCACCACCTGGGTACAGGTCAAACCTGTCACATATTATACCAAGACAATATGGGATGTAATGTTCAGCTGCAGCAACATTACTGACACACAATCCTGACCCCAACAGCATGAGGATCTGCAATGCACACAGCCTCTAGATCTATTATGTCCTATTTCTAATGACCTTGTCCCCATCCACTTACCTCCCTTGGGAAGTCAGCTTCTCTATTGAAGGCGGTCTCTGTAGCCGTTCCGCCAGGCCCTGCGGACCTTTCTGCTGTCCCTGTAGGGTCCTGTTTTGGCCCGGGGAACAGCTTCTCCTGCCTTGTGGCAATCAGGCGAGACAGGGTGCGGAGCTCCCAGAGGGTTGAATGCAGGCTTTCTTGTTCTGGACCGCCATTTTGAGATATTATCACCTGATTGCACGCAAGCGTCATTGACGCGCAATGCGCCCCGCAAATGCCACAACATTTCCAATGTTTTACCGTGCAACTGTGCCCCGCAAGTGGCGCAGTTTAGCGACGTATGACGTCCAACTGCGCCCTCAGAGATTGGCGCACCTTTGGCGAACGTAACACACGTCTCATTGCGCCTCCGCATCTGCTTCCATGTTTTATAAATATTTTTCGTCCCAAAGCGTCCCGCAACTGGCGCAATTTATACACATATTACGTTTCAACTTCGCCCCGCACATTGTTTTGCGGAACGAGTTGCGCACATGCGCACAAACAACTGCAATATACAGTGCTGTGTGCTTCTTCTTATATAAAACACATAACTATTTCATGACCTCATGTGGTGTTTGACACCCATTTGGGACCTTGAACTTATCATCACATTGCACACTGGTTTTTTTCTTTAGGCATTTGTTTTGATGTGATGTGCTACGGCCTTTCACATTGCACTGACCTGCCACTACAACTGCGTACTTCAACAAGGTTGTTTTGAGGGACCATCAGATTGTGCCTATCAGGCAACCCTGGTGATATGGGGATATGTGTCGCAATAGATGAATATTCACTACTCTCCATCTCAATGTCAACCCATACATTATGTCAGTGATGGCATGGGGGGGGGGGGCTTTTTCCATCTGCCATGCTACTATCCACATTAGGTTGCCTAGCACACATATTGAGCTTATTCGAATGATTAGCCATGCTATGGACATGGATTGTAGATGTTAGTTGGAATGTGCTGACATACAGAGTGAGTGGCTGGGTGTGCGACACATTCACTGTCATTAACCTACCTATGTACGTACAGTCGTGTTTGCCTTCACACGCATCCAGCCTAATCTATATAACTTGCTGTCACATTACTATCCTACTATCAACAGTGGTTTTTTGTCGGGCCTTTGCGTTTTTGGATTTGTTTTTTGCAGAAACCCACTGTGGACATTGGCAAATAACCTAGTGTGGCACATCAGGTACCCTATGAGTCCCTTCAGAGAGGACAATATGAGGTGCAGTGTCCACAACAGCAACCTTCTAATGTTCAAATAACGAACCTTGTAAGGTACTTTTGAGGAAGACCTTCATGCCTACAGCATGGATGGTGTTGTTTGGTGGCATCCACCAAAGGACATTACAAAGGGAAGAGGCCTCAGAGAAGCCCATTGTAGATTAGACCACTGGGGGGGGGGGGAGAATCAGGGCATTACCTATGTCCTGTACACGTTGTGACATCACAGGGGGCGGAAACCTCCATAGCTTCTGTGTATGGAGAGACACTCCTCCTTGAACCCCTAGGCCAGTCTGCTGATCAGTATAAGCCCTAATTAATATGCATGAGATCTA